>NJDC01007613.1:53778-67963 GCA_002245475.1 Calephelis virginiensis
CAAAGGCATCGTAGTGTGGGTAATGTATTATTTATTGATTTAATATACTTTGTAAGCATAATTATTCAAAAATACTAGCGTTCTGCACTTCTCCTACACATAAACTATAAGTGTGCCAAATTTTATGCTCCTGCGTCCGCTTTTCATAAAAAGGAGTCCAAAGTTTTGGCGTCACGTATCAATATATAGATAAGGTATTTAGACTGTTGTAATTACTAGTTTTAATCAATGATTGACATCGAACGGAACCGTAGATCTAAACCCAATTTGATAGTTGGCAAATGGAATCAAAGTTTCCTCCGAGTTTATCTTTTCTAGAAGGCGTGTTTATTTCTGTTGTGTTCTTTTACTTTTGAAAAAGGTTTAGTATACATTTGAAGATTCTTTTCAAATTTTGTGTCAAAATTTCAAAAGACGAAATAATGATATTTTTATTTATGAACAGTTTAATCGCATGTAGACGTTAATTCGAATCCATTCTTCTTGGATGTTTTATTAGGCAAGACCACTGTCAATATCTTTTTTGCTTAAATTTTTCACATATATTTTAAGGTTATATAAGAAAATGTAAATATAAAAGTTGTAGATCTTTTTATTACCTAAGTCTTTACTTTGCTTTTTTTCATGGGACTTGTTATGTTACAAAGAGAATCATCAAAATAGGTATGTAAATGACCGATTTTTCGTGTAACAACATAAAAAAATAAAAAAAAAACAAAATCGAACTGAGAACCTCCCACTTTTTTATATCGTATTTATGTATTTTCAGGTTACATAGACCCATAAAAATATTTACTAAAATTTCATAAAAGGTAATAAAGAACTACATATAATATAATGACATGATATAAATAAATAAATGATTCAAATTGATTTGCTTATATATATACAATAGATGATTTTAAAATGTCAAACAATCAATACAATGTCAAAATAATTAAATTAATTTAAAATAGAACCTAATGCTGTAATAATAAATTAATATTGATGTTAATAAAATTTATGCGGGACGGTATTATTTGCTATCTTTCCAATAAACAATTGAAGTTGGTTCCTGCAGTGTTATTGCTCTTTTTTTTAAGTTAATTTGCCCCTTTCTGGGGCCGGCTAAGACCTTTTTTATTGCTCTTATTATTTGTCTGGTATAGTGACCAGTAAAAATGCAAAATACTTTCGAAAGAAGTATATTGACCTAAAAAACACATTTAAAATATCTAGAATCACTTGTTTGTAATATATAGAAATACATATGAAGCAAACCTTCCAAAACCGCCAAAATCCAGCCATAATTGGCAAAGTAATCGCCATAAAATTAAAACTTTCACAACCTTTAAATACTTTTAAGACTAGTAAAAACACATTATTTGAAAAACCAAAGCTGTGTTTGTAATCATTTTTGATATTTACTTACTGTGTAACATTGCTATGTTATTATTATTATTTAATTATTGCTTAATTTTAATGCATACCTATTTCTTATTTTAGTTTTATATGTATAGTACTTTTTTCTTATTATTTTTCAATATTATACCAATGTTTATATTGTTTATATTCTATACCTATGTTCATATTGTTTATTTAGATTAAAAGGTTGTCTATTTGGGCAAAAGATTGATAAGACCGCCTTTCGTGTACTACAAACTATGCTGTTACGCAATGATTTTGCTGCTGGTAATACTTTGTGTTTACTTTGTAGCAAGTTTGATTATGCACAAAAAAAATCACTCATTCATTCATAAACATACAAAAATACATTCAAAATGTAAACCTCTTTAAAATCAAATAAATATCACCATACAAATTGGTTTTGCAAATACAGTTGGTTTATTGCAGACACACAAATATCAAGGGTAGACTATTATAGAAAGGTCAAAGAGAATATGTGGGTTTGTGATTCAAATGAACGGTGGAAAACCTTAATTCTTAATGAATGAATAAACTATAAATTAATTAAAATACGCAACTCAGTGCTAAAAGTAATTGAGTATCTAGTGTAAACATGTCAGAAACAACTCGATGGTCACGTAATGTGCAATAAATGTTGTTAACTGCAATTAAATTGGAGAGATTACTTTCGATATATTTCATCTGGATCAGGGTTAATCTATGTATAGTTTTTGATCAATGACGTTTATCGTGACGTTTATAGTGACTTTAATTTTATTACAATTATTAGCTAAAGTAATTGTAAGGTATCAAATAAAGCATTTAGTGGAGTCAGGGTGAGGAAACAATTTTGCTTTGAGTTTGAATTATTCTATCATAATACAGTATCGCCTCTGTGGTCTAGCGGTTCAGTTGTTGGACTTGACTGCATGAGGTCCCGGGTTCGAATCCCGAGTCGGGCAACAAAAAGAAAATTGTTTTTTTTCCAATTTTCTAATTAAAGAAAAAACGTTGCTCGGGATTGGATATGTGCCCGGTTGGCGATAGCCTTGCCACCTATCACATTGTGGGACTTAGTGTCTTTGGCTAGTTCTTCGGGGATATGGGCGTGAAGATACTTATTTTAATACAGTATTGAAGATCACGAGGTTGAGCTCATAGTTCTGATCCAGTCTATTTCACTGTCGTGTTGAGGTCTGGAGGATAGATTAGTTATATTATCCAGGCAAGCTCTACATTAAGTCTACCACCAGCAAAAAATAACGACTTTTCAGAAGTTGCACCCAAGTACCTACTGGTAGAGAAAAACGGATTTTTTGCACTTTTTCTACTAGCGAAATACACGGAATTTCTATGTCCACTCATCCCCACTAACACAATCCTTACCTGAGCAAGTTGATCATCAGCACGAAAGAGAATATAATCACCACAGCACTGTAACAGCACTATAACAACATTGGTGTTTTAGATAATGACACATTCATCCATTTTTGGCTTTTGCAATCCGACAAAGGAATCATTTACTATCTATAAACTTATCAAAAGTCTTTATATATCGTTAACTCTATGACAGATCTGGTATTCGGAGAGGTGTCTCTGAGAGGAAGTGATGGCAAGATTTCGTAGTACGTTTTAGAGAATTTATTACTTAATCCCTTTTAGTCCAAGATCCACGATTTCAAAGGAGCCAGACTTTGAGCGTTTTGTAAAAGTTGAAAATTTCTCAGCAAACAAAAACTGTCACCAAAAAAAATTGCAAAAAAATTAACACTAAAGTAATCAAAATACATGGTTGTAATAAAGCTGTTAGCCAACGATACCGATAGAAATATTTAGATTAATGCCACAATAAAAACATCTAAATAAACAAACCCAGATCCAGATAAGCAGATATTTAGATGTTGATCATTTGTTGGTCGGTGATAATATGTACGCTAGCCCCTTGAAAGTAGGATCTGTGGGGCTGCTCTCAAATTATAATCGCTAAGACTTTAGCAGAAATGGACTAACAAATGCCTAATAAAAGAAGTTCTAAAGATAAAACTGTGAAATGTGTCAATTTAGTTAAGAAAAATCTCCTTATGCTTGTCTTAAAATTGTTTATGAAGTTAAGCATTTTCATACTAAATACCTAGAAAAAATTAAATTAACTTAATGAAAGTTTGTAGGTATTTCAAACAAAGGTTTCTTTCCATGATAAGTTAGTATCTTCACGCCCATATCCCGAAGAGGTAGGCAGAGGTACAACCAAGGCACCCACCGAAGCCGAAGACACTAAGTCCCGCAATGTGATAGGTGGCAAGCCTATCGCCAACCGGGCACATTTCCAATCCCGACCAACATTTTTTTAAATTAGGAAATTGGAAAAATCCAATTTCCTTTTTTTGTTTGCCGACCCAGGATTCGAACCCGGGACCTCATGCAGTCAAGTCCAACACCCGGACCGCTAGACCACAGAGGTGATAAGTTAGTGTCTCCATAATAAGTAAATAGCGCGATTTTTCAAAGAAAATATAACACATTAAACTCAACAATAAGATGAAGACAAGTTTCCATTTTATTTACAAACCTTTAACATTCGCTTCCTGTCAAAGCCACAATAGCTTCATAGTCCCTTAGTATCTACATGTTCTGCAAACAAGCGCCGTCAAAATTTTCAGCTTTTTAAAAAAGACTGCTGTCCGGATAATTTAGGATCCATGCCTTAGCAAAGTACACATTGAGTTATTATAATTTGACAGATTTATAACGCTATTGTAAAATAAAGACAAATTACTGACATGCGTCATTAATATTATAATGCTGTGAGATTTGAGTGACACTTATGGCACTAGTAAAATAGTGTACATAAATATTAGATAAGTGTGTTGTGATAATAATAGGTGCAGATAGAAATAAACAGATATTTCGGGAATATCTATCTATCTATTGTATGCAATAATTTTGTTAACCATACATGGTTTCATTGGCATACATATAAAACCAAATACAATAACGAGTACTAAATAAATAACCAGTTCTTAAAGTTGATAACTTAAACAGGGTGTTAATCTTAAATATATAATATACTAGCTGCCCGGTACGTGTTTCACCACGTATACGATAAAAAGTTATGACCGCATGAATGACATAACACAACAAAACAAAAAAAACAACTAAAAAAGGTTTCAATATAACTTAAAAATACCCATTAACAAAATGATCTGCCATTAATTGAATTTATTTGTTACAAAAAATGTGACAAATGAAGAACCCCCCGTGTTGGTCCGGGCTCCTTTGCAGAATAGACCATCTGCCTTTCTTGCCAGGCAGCTCGTAAAAGGCGAGCATAGTCTTATCATCACTAACACCGTGACATCTGACTAGGTGGTAGAGTTTCGCAGCGACTCGCCCGGATTGGTACCACCGCCTTACCTATTCCTGCCGCCATAACGTCATGACGTGTTCCGGTTCGGAGGGTAAGGTAGCCGGTAAAATTACTTTTGCTCGAGGCCTATCACACTGACCTCAGGTTGGCAACGCACCATTACCATCTTTGGTGTCTCTAAATATATACTATTTTAAACAGTATCATTTTTTTAGAACTACTCTTCTACTACATTTACTGCTGTTCTACACGAATTGCCGTATTGAGAGCAAGTACATCAACTCTACTAGAGGCCATCAACAATTGCTGAGTATCCTAACGTTACCTAACCTAGGACAATTGTCCTAAAAAGGTATCTTCACGCCCATATCCCCGAAGATTTAGTCAGAGGTACAACCAAGGTACCCTTAACTAGCCGAAGACTCTAACTCCCACAGTGTGATAAGTGGCAAGCCTATCGTCAACAAGGGACATATCCAATCACATAATTGTCCTAAGTGCAGTAAAAAAAAAATTACAATGCCCGCCTGGAATAGCTTGCAATATCGACTACCTGAAACTTCTTAATCAAAAGGAAATGTTCGCTTAAAATCGCAAATGCTTCGGCTATTTAAGAATTCTTAATCAAAATATACATGAATCACCGCCGGCATCAAGCGACGAAATCTGGAGCGCTCGGTGAATGATGATTTATTAATTCCTTCCTACAACTTGCACCTGCTAATTTCTGTTCGCAAAATGAACATAATCTAATAACTATGACATACATATATATGTAACCGACTTCAAAAACTCTCAATTCGTCGATTTTTTTTTTGTTGAAGTGAAAACTTATTTAGCGGCGTTGCGCACTTTTTTTGGAATGGGTAAACACTTCTAAACTCGCGTCAGGTCGAAAATTCGTAAGACGGCGCAGGGCGCTTACGCGAATGTTCGTGTTGTCATGTTTGTGTACGATAGCGCAATAAATGATACCGTATTCTACTACATAAATTATAGTATTTTCATAAATTTATTCCCTAACCATTCCAAAATATCAAAAATGCACAACGTTAATATCCAAGTTTTCACTTCTGCCGCCACTCCCGCAGTGCCACCCATCTTTTTTTTTAGATTTAGGCGACTTTTGCAAAGTTTGTTTGATATGAAATGCCATATTAAGATAACATCCTCGTACATTATTATACGTCGTTTTTGAGACATACTTAATGCGAACTTGTATTTATTAAGAGAATTAACCTTAATCGATTTTTTTATGGTATTAGAAGGCAAACAAGCAGACAGACTTCCTGATGGTAAGAAATTAACGCCGCCTAGAGACACCAAAGGTGGCCGAGGCCGAGATGGTAAGTTTACCGGTTACCTTACATAATACCTTTCCAGCTCTTGCCGAATTGAGGATTTATAGCATCTTTGCCCTCTGCCTTGTGATGTAAACCTTATGCGAGGTCTCAGATTCGATTCCCAGGTCAAATAACAAAAAAACAAATACAAATATACCTTGGACAAGTTACACAAATTGAATCTAAGCAAAAAGTATGAAAATTTTATGCTTGTGTTGCCAGATCCAGAAATACAGTTATCTAAATATTCATCACACAAATGCCTACCCCCATCGGAAATCGAACCCGAGCCTCGCAGTTAGTAGATGGGGCTAGGCGTATACGCTAGATCCAACGAGACGGTAAAAAATTTGTTTTTTCCAAACATCTAATAATCTTTTATTAAATTATGTTGCTAGGGATTGGGTATTTGCCCTAATGACGATAGGCTTGCCACCTATTATATTGCGGGGCTTAGTATCTTCGGCTAGTCGTGAATGCCCTAGTTATACTTCTGTCTTCTCTTTTCACCAAGCTTAAACGAATATTTAAATATAATTTAAATTTTCACACAAGATTTAAAGCAGTTTTAGGCAGTTATTTGTTTTTAGAAATTGTGTGACTTATAACTATGTTTGCTGCAATTTTAGGTCATATGTGTAATCTTCTTCATCTAATATAAAAATGTTTGCATTATGAAGTTAACTTACTTTTGCTCGAGGCCTAACATCCCGGCCTCAAGTTGGCAACGCACCATTACCACCTTTGGTGTCTCTAGGCGGCATGAATTTCTTAACATCAGGAAATCCGTCTGCTTGTTTGCCTTCCAATATCATTAAAAAAAAGTATAACTCATAAACCACTAGTCAGATCATGATCAATTAATATGGGACCACCTTGAAACCATGTATTATCTTTGTAAAAAAGAACCATCATAATCGATTGGCTAATAACGGAGTAATCGCGTTACAAACACAGAAAAAAAATATTAAAAAAACATACACTATAATTGAAACATTCCTCCTGTTTTGAAGTGGGTTAAACACCGGGAAAATGAGATAGTAACAACGTAGGAATGGCAGAAATGTTTTTAATTTACGATTAATTTCCTAGCATTTTTTAAACGAAAGTATAATTATCTTCTTTTTTTGTATAAAAATCCGTTGCAGTTCGTTAGTCTCGCTGAAGCTCGAGAAAAGCTGGACCAATTTGACTAATTATAATATTTGAATTATTTGTGGCAGTCCAGGGAAGACTTAAAAAACAAGAATAAAAGAAAAATTAGGGAAAACTTTTTAACTTTTCCTGTACAAATAGATCGGGTGGAACGAAATTCGCCAGGACATCTAGGGACAGCTAGTCCTATTGACATTATAAATGCGACAGTTTGTATCTTTATTTGTTTGTTTGTTACTCCTTCACGCAAAAACTGCTGAACCGATTTTCATGAAATTTGGTACACACATAGAGGGTACCTTGAACTAACACATGAGATAGTTTATATCCCGAAATGATGTTCCTATGGAACCACGCGGGTAATGCCGCTGGCAACAGCTAGTAATTTATATTTTAATAAAAATAGGTAGGTACGTTTTTTTGCAAAAGCATAAAGTAAGAAGTAAATATGTGCTTTAATCTAAAATACATAAAAAGGTAGCCTTCTTCTTCTTTAACCATGGTTGAACACTTTTTGATAGGACGGGAATTTATTTAGAAGATTTTCTAAAGCTGAAGGAGCTTGTAAAAAGTTAATAAGTACCTTGATCTTAAATAGCTGGCACAAGATTGTAAAGACGACGTAAGAAGCATTGGCTTGACGACATGATGATGGATATGCCAACCAATAACCTATCACTGGCGCATGAGAATGAGAAAAGTAGAGGAAATTAATTGTAAATGGTCGGTGGACTCATTACACCTTCAAAGACATATTTTCCACGTGTTTGTCCAGGCTCCTTTGCAAAATAGACCACCTGTCTGTCAGGCAGCAGTCAAAGACGAACATAGCTTACCGTCACTAACACCGTGACATCTGGCTAGGTGGTAGAGTTATCTTTCCCACAATGAGAAATGTGGCAATACTATTAACAACAGGTGAATTTGCAATCCCGTTTATAGTATTTTTATCAAAAGAAAACAATGTGCTTCCCAAACATAGATTAAACCCGGTAGTGTTATTATTCTTAAACTCAAGAAGTCAACTACTCTACTAGAAGCATTAACCACATAGGCGATACAGATTAATAATAGGTATTAGTTTA
Organism: Calephelis virginiensis; assembly: GCA_002245475.1. Taxonomy (NCBI): domain Eukaryota; kingdom Metazoa; phylum Arthropoda; class Insecta; order Lepidoptera; family Riodinidae; genus Calephelis; species Calephelis virginiensis. The sequence goes on from NJDC01007613.1 coordinate 62,115, forward strand.
TGGCAAGAGATATCAAAAAAGCACGCGGCTCCTCTGGTAAGAGATAACCGCAGTATAAAAACATTATAGATGTTGTAGGTGCGTTGCTCGCAGCTTCAACTTAGTTAACATTGTCTAAAATAATACCAAGTACACTAATTACTAAAATTGTAGATATTTGGCAATGGCGCACGATGTGAAATTTTTGTTCTGCATCCAAAATTCCATTTGGCATTTGCGTCTGCAAAAATTAGAGGCTTGGCTCTCTATTTATAAGGTTTTTCAAAGTGGATACATTTGTTTTACGACGAAAAGGAGATTCATGGCTTTTCCAGCTTATGTGTGTACATCAATTTCCTCAAAACTCAAATACTGGTAATAGTATCTACACGCCCATATCCCCGATGGGTTTGGCAGTGGCACAACCAGGGCACCCACGACTAACCGAAGCCACTAAGTCCCACAATGTGATAGGTGCCATGTTCAGTAGTCTAATATAAAATATTTACAAAAAAAAAATCCTGACCCAAATTACTTTTGGTTTTTAACATTATGACACGTGTTCATAATTGAAGTATCTACTTCATATATTTCACATGCTAATATATTTAAATATTTTTGTGTCATCTTATTAGCACACATCTTCCGCAAATACATTATTTTATTTCTATTCATTTTATTGTATCTCATTTCATTCATAAAATCTATTCGTAATGTATCTAAGAACTGTCTCGACCAAGTCAGCGTTCAAACGAAAAATTCGCATCGTAATCGGTCAATCCGTTCAAAAGCTATGATGCCACAGACACAAACACTTACATACATGTCTCATATCTCTTATTCCGTCGGGGGTTTAACAACTCATACTTTGAAGGAATTACATTTTTTTTATTTCTATGTTTAAGAGGTCAGCGTACAGCTCGGCTCTTCTGATGTTTAGAGACAACCGTAGCTTAAAGACACCATAGATGTTACAGGTGCGTCGCTGTCCTAAGGCCGGGATTTTAGGCCAATTGTGCAAGTCTACCTACCCTACCCTCCAGACCGTAGTCGTGGGTGCCCTGGTTGTGTATTTATTTCTTCGGGGATATGGACGTAAAGATACCATCAACTATTTTGGTGATAACGCCATGACCATGAATAGATGTTAGACTTTTATTACGATTAATCCTGATAACGTTGTCTCGACTGTTAGCTGCTTATCATCGGTGCTCGCCACTATCACTTCAGGATATTTAAAACTCAAGCAATTTAACATACCACATTTAATAATAATGAAATATATTTTTTCACATGGATCTATACAAAGAATATTGTGACGCATTTATGTAAATCTAAAAACTACCACCGGATCGGAACGCGGCCACTCACTTAGAAGATCCGCCGAAAAAAACTCAACGGACTTATAAATTATAGTTATTATAATTTATAATATTTATCGCCTCTGTGGTCTAGCGGTCCGGGTGTTAGACTTGACTGAATGAGGTCCCGGGTTCGAATCCCGGGTCGTCCAACACAAAGAAAATTGGATTTTTCCAATTTTCTAATAAAAAAAATGTTGGTCGGGATTGGAAATGTGCCCGGTTGGCGATAGGCTTGCCACCTATCACATTGTGGGACTTAGTGTCTTCGGCTAGTCGTGGGTGGCTTGGTTTTACCTCTGTCTATCTCTTCGGGGATATGGGCGTGAAGATACTTTAATATTTATACACCTAATTACAAATCTAACTTACAAAAATATAATACATAAAATTTGTAGAGATTGGTAGCAAATAATCCCAAGCTTTTCTTTCTTCTAAATATTCTGGAACCTATTATAACCTTTACCACGCAACGAAGTTTAATACATTTTTTAAATTTATTAAATGGTACATCACTACATAGTATAAAACAAAGTCGCGTGCTCTTTCCCTATGTCCCTTAGTCACATAGCAATTTTACTTCTTAACAGTTTTTTTTTAATTTTGTAAGATCTCAAATAATGAGGTGCTTCTTATGATGGTAAGAGATAAAAGTCGTATATAGGACGAGCTACTGCACATCACTCTTCTACCTTTTATCCATATTGTGTGAATGATTAAAGTGTGTGGTAGAGTGGGGTAGCACTCTATTATTCACCATTCTTTAATTTGTTATGGTTATACAAAATTAGGGAGATAAAGCAAAATAACAATTTGTTCTATTCATCGTAAGCAAATGTTTAGCATACGCTTTGTTCGAAAACATACAAGACTCAATCATAGTTTAATAAATTAATTAGTAAACAAAATATTTATTGAGTTACATTAAATCTTTCAAACCACGCAACGGATTTTGATGTGGTTTTTTTAATAGATAAAGTATTTAAAGAGAAAGGTATATTTTATACCCGTGCGAAGCTGGGGCGGGTCGCTAGTCTTTAATGTGGGCCAATGTATACGCTTTTACAATAAACTTCCCGATTTTATAAAAGACCTGCCATTAAATAAATTTAAAAAATGTGTCAAAGTGAAATTGTATAAAAAAGGTATTGTATGTATAAATATACCCTTGCTGAATGTCTGTCGGATAAGAGTGCTTGGGATTTATTGCTCCTTCCCCTGATATGTGATGTAATACTAATAAATTTGTATAGAATAAGGAAAAAAGACAGCCCGCTAAGTTTCTCGCCGGATCTTCTCAGTGTGTGGCCGCGTTCCGATCCGGTGGTAGTTTTTAGTATTATATAGACTCGTCACAAGTGCCTCCGGTGGGGTGAATGTGAATAAAAATATATTCTATTCAATTCTATTCTATGCTGAAGTTTATTGTAAAAACGTATACATTGACCCATGAAAAAATCACTAATTCTGTGGAGACAAGATATAATTAAATAATTCCTTTTTATTATTATTTTTAAATAAATTTAATTAAAATATTTGCACACCACAATGTGGTAGAATATGTTGGAAAGCTTAAATAATTATGTAAAAACTTCAACGCGCATATTTCGCAAACAAATATATTATCTCTCTTTCTTTCTTATGCACAATAAATTTAATTTAAATGAAATAAAAAATATTTGCACACCACAATGTGGTAGAATATGTTGGAATGCTTAAATAATAATGTAACAACTTCAACACGCATATTTCGCAAACAAATATATTATCTCTCTTTCTTTCATATGCACAGAAATATTGTTTTTATTCCTCGTATTTACAGAATAAATAAACTTTATATTTTTGTTTAAGTTGGTAACACATCTGGTACGTAAGGTTTATACTATCGATAAACTAAAGTTAAATATTACGCAAATGTCACGTTTCGTATCCGCCATTGTAATAGGAATTTCGACCCACATCTGCACCGATCTTTGTGAGGATAAATATAGACCAGCTGAAATAGTCGGCAGGGCATGAGACCGATATAGAATGGGTGCGTTTCGTTTTGTCGTCAACGCTGGCGCTACGGATTTTTATCAGCCTATTAATGTCCTGACCGTTTCGTTCTTTTCGGTGGCTCCTATAGGTGTAACCTATCCTATTATATTGGCATACAATTGTTTTATTTGTTTCATTGAAGTCTGTTATTTAATTTTGAATAAAAGCAAGCCTACTGAGTTTTTTCCGGATCTCTATGTTTTTTTAAAAATGTCGACGCGAACAAGTATTACGTGATGGTCCATGTAAATAAATTTTCTGATCCTGATTCTACAGCCCTGTCCTGGCCTTTTTTAAACTGAGTATCATACTGTTTTTTTAATTTAATATAAATTACTTGTACAAAAAATCGACCAGTGTGAATAATATTCCAATTAAAAATTTTCAATAACCTCTAACTTCAATAATGTACGTAAAATACATCAGAAACATTTCAATGACATTAGCTTTCAAGCAAAAAAATACGCATAGAAATGAGTTCATTCGTTTAAAAGTTATGATGCCACAGAAACACAGAGATGTAAATTTTAATAAAAAATATGCATTAAAGTGTCTTCACGCCGATATCCCCGAAGAGGTAGGCAGAGGTACAACAAGGCACCCACGACTAGCCGAAGACACTAAGTCCCGCAATGTGATAGGTGGCAAGCCTATCACCAACCTGGCACATTTCCAATCCCGACCAACATTTTTTTAATTAGAAAAATCCAATTTATCTTTTTGTTGGCCGACCCAGGATTCGAACCCGGGACCTCATGCAGTCAAGTCCAACACCCGGACCGCTAGACCACAGAGGACCTAATAAAACTCTTGATTTATTTCAAATGTATATTTGATCGTCTGGAATCACAACTTATTATTTTAAAAAAGTTATATCATATTTTGCGTAATAATCGCATAGCAAATATACTAAACTAGTATGGACTGCCAGCACGGGTTGCCAAACTCCTATATTGTTATTCATGTAAACCATCCTCTTGAATTATTCTGCCTATTAAAAAAACCGCATCAAAATCCGATGCGTAGTTTAAAAGATCTAAGAATACATAGGGACGTACAGTGGAAAGCGACTTTGTTTTATACTAAGCATTATTGATAAATTAAGTACACTAAGGGCCACTTGCACGTTCCTGGGTGAAGTATTTAACTGAGTTAGCGTCTAGAGCAGTCCTTCCCAAAGTGGGCGATAACGCCCCCTCATGGGCGCTGGAAACCTAGAGAGGGGCGGTAAGGAAATCTGAAAAATTTGTAGTATTTAACTTTAGACAAGACACATACGTTATTAAAGAGGTTTTTGCAGGAAAAAACGGGGCGGGGGGAAGCTACGAAGTTGATAAATTTGAAAGGGGGCGTTACATGAAACAAGTTTGGAAACCTCTAGTCAAGAGTTAAACTAGGGTTAAATCACTTTATATTTGACAGTTTAACTTGTAAATGTAACCCGGGAATGTGCAACTGGCCCTATTATTGCAAAAACTGACTTCGATAGCGAACTATGTGAAATACGTAAACATAAATTACTGAGCATTTATCTCGATTTCCCTGGAACCCAGTCCAGACTAGGTAGCAATCGATGGTTTGAAGAATGCTCTTTAAACAAAAAACTATTTTTAAATTCGGTTCAGAAGCGACGAAGTAATCTATACATGAAAAATGTAGATGTCCCTGTTTTCCCCGTGTTGGTCCGGGCTCCTTTACAGAATATATCATCTGCCATCATTGCAGAATAGATAACATGTATTACTGGTTTTTTCCTTTATTAATTTAAAGCTATATTGTTCACTTTCATCTTCACCTTTATGTTTAATGTGGAAGAAACTAGGGCGTATGTATGAATGAATGATAATTTATTTATAGACTTCCAGTGTGGAGGTTAAATCCGGGAAATATATGCAAGTGGCTTAACATTCCGACCTTGGGTTAGCATCATTGGCTTTTTAACCTATAAAAAAGGTTGTTCTCCATTCATCTGTGTGTTATTTTTAACCGACTTCGAAAAAGCAGGTTGTGTAACTTTTTTATGGTATTGGAATGCAAACAAGCAGACGGATTTCCTGATGGTAAGAAATTCACGTCGCCTAGAGACACCAAAGGTGGTAATGGTGCGTTACCAACCTGAGGTCGGGATGCTAGGCCTCAAAAAAAGTAAGTTTACCAGCTATCTTAGCCTCCGAATCGGAACACGTCTACGGCAAGCGATGACATTATGGCGGCAAGAATAAGTTATGCAGTGGTACCAATCCAAACAAGTCACTGCGAGACTTTACCACCTAGTCACATGTCACGGTGCTAGTGACTGTAAGCCTGTGCTCCGGACCAACGGAAAATAATCTTTTAGTTTTTGAATTGTATTCATCACTATCCCTCATAATATAATATAATAATATTGACCGGCCATAAATAAATAAATAAATATCCCTGGACAACTTACACTAATTGAATCTAACCCCAAAGTAAGCAAATTATATG
>NJDC01007618.1:28456-41564 GCA_002245475.1 Calephelis virginiensis
AAAGCAGATAGATCGTGCAGACAAACATACATCAGGAAGCTTGCAGGGCACATCTATGTTTAGGACCTGGAGGTCTCCTATTTTGGCCTTGGCCTGGTGGACAGTAGTCTGAATGTCCTTGAGGAGAGCATCTGTGGGTTTGGGACTCACTTCTTTCTTTGCTTCTTTATGAACTTCCATTTCTAAGTCCAATGTTTCTTCTTCATCTATTTAATGAAAAAATAACCTTGACGTTATTTCAGCAGCAGTAACAATTTTTATCAGTATCATTTTTAAGGATTATTAAACTAAGGGAAAAAAGTAATAAACATAAACTACAGAAAGACAAGCCATAAGATAGATAACGAGTTTTTGCACCATCAAAAGAAAAGATATTGACACAGTTTTTTATTTATTGAATTTCATGTTTTCCTCGTTGTTTCCAATCTTACTAAATGAGCTTGAGTAAGGAGACTACCACTTTATCCTTTGGTGTCTCTAGGCAGTGTGAATTTCTTACCATCAGGAAATCCGTTTGCTTGTTTGCCTTCCATTATCATAAAAAATATCCAAGACACTGACATGACTTTCTATGATGACTATTACTAATTTCGAATAATGTAAGCCCAGTTTTGGTTAAATTAGTTAACCTTTTGCAAATTTAAACTTGACTAACGGCTAATGCTCATGCCAATGACTAAAAAAATGTATGATAGCCAGTTTCATTATTTTTAAGGCTGGGGCCTGGCTGGGCTGGGCTAATCTTTACATTAACTATAAAGAAAGAGCAGCACCTATCGACACTAAAGTTAAGTTAGATTTATAACTACTAATTTTAACTAGTTTTAATGAGATTCACCATCATTTGTTATACACACCAAATCAAGGTACTTTGGCAAAATTATAAGGCCAGTTTTTTGTCTGTTTCCCAGAAGTCGGAAGTCGGTGTTTCCCAGAAGTTTCGTTTCTTTATTAACGACATCCTTTTATTTTCTGACATTGTAAAACTTTGGCCAAACACAGTCAGTAGCCACCTCCTACCTATCACATTAACAAAGGCTTTCTTAACTTATAGTTGATAAGCAGTTTTTATTTCATTAAATTTTTTTTTTTACTTCCAAATGTAAAACCGTAAGAAATCTTACCAAACCACAAGGGATGTGGTGAAACAGCTCGAATATTGGGACTCTGGTCGGACTCTTCTTGTTCCCAAAGTTTACTTATAGTCATCTCATCAAGACTTGCCAAAAGATCCTGCCCAACACTTATACATTGAAGATCTACATCATTTTCCCAAGTCTTCATATTACCTGTCAAAGACTTACATGTCAGCTTCACAGGAATAGCAGCTATTTGCAGTTTCTTATTGTTAGCAGATTCACCTGTAGTTCCTATCTTGATAGTATATTGACTATTATAGCATAATTAATTTTTCATGAGAACTGAGCTTTTTAACTATAGAGATAGCCAGTTCAAACAAACAAAAGAACTTATTATTTTTTTATATTAATGTTCTTTACTTTAGATTTTTAATAGCTTAATATAAATGTTAAATAATAATGAAATCCAGATAAAAAAATATCAGTTTGTTTAGAGTAAAAAATAAAATTGACGTCAAGAAAATATCATTCTGCAAACACAAGAGGCTTATCTGTGTCACAAAATATTCTTAGATAAATAAGTTTGAGGTGTCTCTTTATACATTTTTTGGCCAATGCACATTATAGTGTGTATATATAACAAAAAAATAGTTTTCTTACATACATACATACCTAATACTTATCAACAATTTAAGGAATGTAAAAATAATAAGGTATGTATAAATAATATGAACAAGGAATGGTACCTTCAATAATCCTGTCATAGATTTTCACTTCATTCCTCCCCTGTCTGCCTCTCCTCTGTCTCAGGACAGGTTTGATTTCTACTGGCTCAGATCTATTTGTAACTCTGTCTATATCTGTCACCTTTTCTTCTATAATTAAATCATTATCTATTTCTTCTTCTATATCATGACATTCGTTTTTGGATTCTACTATACCAGTACTTTGTTTTGTTACTACATCTTCAGAAAACTTTGACTCTGCTAAAACTTCTGTAGGTCCTTGTTCAGGCTGTATCACCACGTTCGTGGGTTCCTTTTCTGATATATGTAACAAGTTCATTAATCTGTCATTGAGCCATATTGGATCAGCTATAGTGGTATCTACAAATGTGTCAAGCTTTTTAGCAAGTATTCGTACAAGTAACTCTGAATGAGGTGTGTCCCATAATTCCCAGGGTATTAATTCTTTCAATACAATTCTAAGGAGGTTAGTACAGTGGTCTGCAGAAACATTCTTCGTATTCTTTTCATCTGATATAGAGTGAGTTTGCTTGTAAAGACTAATAAGAGTATTTTCAGGGGCTTTTTCATGGCGCTTTTTAGCTTTTTTATATTCCTTCAAATGGCTTACTAAGATGGCACAGACGTCAACAAACACATCTTTTGATTCTATTTTATTGCAAATCTAAAAAATACATTCAATTGTATGTTTAAAATATGTTGATGTTGTAGTATGTTTATGTTGTTATTTTAGTATGTTTATGTTGTTTCAATTGTATATTAAAGTTCTTAATGTGATTTTATGTGCAATAAAATGTGTGTAAAATTAACAGTCAATCATATTATTGGGACAGAAAGACAAACAAATAGACTGATCTGCTGATGGCGGGTAACACATACTGGCTACCAAGCCAACACCAAAGATGTTAATGACATGATGTAAGCAGCAAGCTGATTTCTTCTTCTTTTATAAATAATATGGCTTTCAATTGTTTTTCACAACTTATTTAGCCAATGTCAGGTACGGGGCAAGCTGATGTCAAATCATATATGTAGGAAAATTTACCAACTACTTTACTCTTTAAACTGCAACACAACAATGACAATGTATTTGTTTGCAAAAGTTTTTATTTATGGTTTGTACAGTCTTTGCAATTTTATTTTTGGTATAGGTAATATGAATGTTTAGGTAAGAGTTTATTAATGAAAAATCTAATGTTTCCAGTTTGAATAATATAACAAAATACCTGAAAAGTCTTGCCTATCATTTGGTCCAGCATTTGCTTGCAGGCAAAGGGAAAACCAATTTCCATGGATATATAGGGGACATACCACGAGGACACCAGTTTTTTCTCCAAAACCGTAGATATAACACTCAGCTCATTAGTATCATATTCTTTAAATTCGACAGACTTCGTCGTCTTTGGTATTTTCGGCAAAATGCTTTGCAGAAATTTTAGATGTGGATAATTAGCGAATAATTTTTCAAAATCATATTTTATGGGCCGATTTAAATTTAACAACCACTGAATAATCTTGAAACTAAGCAGCAGGGTTAATACGAATAAAAATATTATATAGCTTACGAACCAAGAACCCGATATTGGTGAAATATTTGAAACGTAATTAAGAAATAGGCATATAATTGAGCCGCTGCATGATAATGTTGTGATTATTTCCAGTAAATTACTTTTCAACAACATCGTGTTTTTATTTACGAAACTTTGTTTTCAATGAATCAAAGACGTCAAAGACTACAGTTGACTATGCTGTGTCAAGTGTCAACTTGGTGTCAACAGACTACATATTATACTTTTTGGTGTCAAAATATTCGTAATCCAACTCCCATTTCCCTCCTTCATTGTATGGAAAATGGTGCCGTCTATTACACTATACATATTTGTAAACTAAAGTATTCAGCTACTGATTTCACGTAGACACTTTTTTATTTTATTTTATATCTTAAATATTTTATGATTTTAAAAATTTTGTAGTTAGAATTTAAACTCATTTATGAAAATAATGGTAGTCTGAAGTTTTAAAAATCACTACATAATATAAAACAAAGTCGCTTCTCTGTCCCCAAGTCCCTTTGTATGCTTAAATTTTTAAAACTATTCAACGGATTTTGATGCAGTTTTCTTTAATGGCTCAACTAATTGAATAGGAATGTTTAAATGTATATTTTACAACCGTGCGAAGCCGGGGCGGGCCGCTAGTATTACATAAACAACATTCATTTCCAAAAGACATTTTGTTTTGATTGTAATGTTTACGTCTCCTTTAATTGCTCTAAAGTTTTGGAAACATTTAAGTATGTAATTATAATATAAAATATTGATGTACACTTATCCATTTTGAGTTGGCAACTGAGATACATAATAAGCACCTCTGTTTGAATAAAGAAAAAAATCTGCCAAATGAAAAGGCAGCATGGCCTTTGTTCTTAGGATGTCCCTATGGAGGGACGAATTAAAAAAAATAGACGGAAGACGTTGCAGCATGGGCTAAAAGTCTTAACCGAAATAAACTTAAAACAAAAAAGTAAATAAGTCATCTTTCAACTGTCAAATGCCTGTCAAATGTTGGCACGTCACTTAATTTCAATTTTGTTAAAAATTTCGAAATAAGTACTTAAATATTGTCTCAGGCTTTAACTTGAATTGTAGAAAAATCTCAAATTTATCCAATATGTAAGTTCATACATATTATTTAATTATCGATTAAAGTGATTTTGGAGAATTTGTTTCTCATAATAAATGTTAATATTTTCCCAGGTCTAAAGTTACCTTCAAAATCACTCTCACTTCGGATCCAAAACTTCCCTTTAAAGTGTAAGTTTCTTCTTTTCTTTATTAATCTACACACTTCAAGCTCTTATAACTTCAACGTCGCATTAGTTACTTGTTTTTAAAGATAACCTTAATGAGTTTTTGTTTACCAGATGCTGACAACTCGGCTCGACGTTGAAGTTATAAGTGTAAACCATGGAAACAGCTGTAGTTCGACAATTCATTGATTTTTTTCAAGACTATATCAATTTATGTCAGTCAATTTCTTGGCCTAATGATGAAGTCAGTGCAGAGGAAATTAGAAGTGCTTTTGTAATATCAAATCACATTGAGAAATGCCTTGACAAACTTCATAAGCAATCTCTAGCTACAGAGTTTTTGAACATTGTTCATAAAGAAATAAGTGCATCACATCTCTTTCTTACACATTGTTTGAATAATCCCCCTAAATATTTGTTAAAAAAAGTTATACAATCTAAAATAAGTATTAGTAAATTAGACATAAGTTTTAAAATATTTATGGATTTATTTTCTGAAGAGAGGTTAGAAGATTGTTTGTCCGACATAATGTTGGAAAAGGCATCAAAAGAAACATTGTTGCATTACTTACCAACAGAGATTTCAAAAGAAGAAATTTTAATCTTCAAAAGTCAATTATTTATGTCTGAATTGAGTTTAAGTGAGAACCCAAACAAATTTCTACAGGAAATGTTAGAAAGTTGTAATCAAGAAATTATGAATATGTTTTCTAAATTTTTGTTATGTAAAGATCCTATTTACACTAATGTAGTTCATAATTGTGTCAACATGTTTTTACAAACCATGCTCAGTAAAGACGTATCAAAGAAAATGTTCTGGAAACTCATATTTCAAATAAATGAAGATGATTTCATCCAAATTTGTTTGTACCATGCTGATTTATTTCAGACAGTTGTCAAAGCTCTGATAGATAGTGCTAAGCTTATTAAAGAAAATATGAGTGCCGAATTTTTCTATATTGACCTGACATATTCAGAGTTAGTATCAATAGTGCAAAGAATTAGTAAAAATGATAATTTGAAGTTAGAACTCCTTGATATATTATACACAAGTAATGCTGAATTAGAGTTTTGGAATAATATTATAAAATTATGATAAGCGCTAATATATTTTCTTTTGTGTTATGTTTACTGTATTAGACAAATATATTTTTTAAGTCATCATTGTTTTTATCTGTCCACTGCAGCATCCCACAGATTAATAATCATTTAAAATTTTCCAATTTGATAAATCTATAAAGGTACTACATAAAAGAAAGTTGTGTAAGTTATAATTTATGTCACTATTTATAACTAAAGAACGGCTAAACCGATTTGGTTAAAATTTGATGAAGAGGTAGGCTTAGAACCAGGAGACAGATATATAATACTTTTTATCCTGTTCGACAGCTAGGAAACAAAAAAAAAACATTTTGGTCGATTGAAAAATGGTAGTGTAGTAGGTGGATTGAAGTTTGCCAGAACAGCTAGTTATTATAAAATAAATTGTGTTTTTTTATTTGAGCCAATATTCTTTGAAACTATGAATTCACTTTGAGTATTCTGATGTTAAGTAAATATTTCAGAGGATATATATTTCAAAATTAGCTAAGCATTTTGTGTAAATTTGGAATCTTCATATATCCTAAGTCACACCTACACTACTAATAATAGACATCTGTGATGCAGTATTATTCAGTTTTGATTTTCATAATTATGAAGACTCTTGAGCAATTACATATTTTGTATTTAAATGTGAAATGGGGCTGATATTATTACCATCTTTAAATATAAAATTAAAATTTTGATGTTATGCTAAGTACCTAAATGAAATTTAAATTTTTTGTTTTGCATATAAAATTAATTTTTACGTCAAAGTATCTTCATGCACGCTTCCATAGAAAGGTAAACAGAGGTACAAGCATGGTATGCATCCATGACTAGCCGAAAACACTTACTCCCAGAATGTTATAGGTGACAAATCTATCACCAACTGGGCACATAGATTATCCCAGGCAACATTGTTTTATCAGAAAATTGAAAAAGTACATTTTTATTTTGTTGCCTGACCTGAGAGTTGAACCCTAGACATCATAAAGTCAAATCCAACACCAGACCGCTAAATCACAGAGACAATTTAAATTTCTACTAAACTATTATACCATTATAAATTTACATAAAATCAAACACATTTTAAAAGCATGAGGAATGTGCAGTGTCAGCGTATTATATCGTTTAAAAGCTCATTGAAAAAAAATCAAATAAATCCTAAAACCAAAAAATTTTTAATTTGAACATACTATAATATTGAAATAACCCTAACATAACTACCAGCTTACTAGCATAATTTAACTACCAGTCGTCTCATCAATGTAGATGGTATCTAATTGGGGGAGGTTTGTTTTGAGATATCTTTTTGTTCATTTTGTGTAGATTAAGTGTGCCTGAAGCTACTCCTTTTACGGCCGTGTTAAAATTTGCTGCTGAAGAGTTTCGAGTAGAACCAGCCACAAGTGCTATCATTACAGACGATGGCATTGGTATAAACCCACAACAAACTGCAGGTGTGTACTTCATCATCAGGAGGGTTACCATAATCTCTTATAGCAGTATTATTTCTGTATTGCTAAATGTTCGCTATAAAAGCAACTTTATGCTATATGTCATAAGGTAGCATTTGTCCAAGGATGGTAAAAAAAAGTATCTTCACGCCCATATCCCCGCAAAGGTAGGCAGAGGTTGGTTGTGCCAGGGCACCCACGACTAGCCCCTAAAAGACACTAAGTCCCACAATGTGCTAGGTGGCAAGCCTATCACCAACCGGGCACATATCCAATCCAGAACGTTTTTTTTTTATTAGAAGGTTGGAAATACCACATTTTCTTTTTGTTGCCTGACCCAGAAATCGAACCCGCGACCTCATGCAGTCAAGTCCAAAACTTGGACCGCTAGACCACAGAGGACAATAATTAGTATTATTAAAATAATAATGTTTTAACAGCTTACGGTAGCCCCTCAGATTAATTAAGATATTTTTATTTATTAGCCTTTTTTCCTACAAAAAAAAAAACGGCAGGTCCTGGGCTTCATTGCACATTTAATGCAATCTTTGCACTAGGGATCAGTGACTTATATCTTGACTGAGATCTCGATCAAATTGTAGATGGCTCAAAACTGACCAAGCTGCTTGTTTTAAATAAGTGGAATTACCAACCTAGAATTAAGTAATATAATAAACCAAACAAAACATTTTTTTATGCAAAGGTTAAGCCCATAGCCCAAGCAATACCATCTTAGTATATAAAGACCGGTGAAGTTGTAAAAACTGCGAGGTTGGCAACATATTAGTCAATCCAAAAAAAAATAGCATCTTAGTTACGTTTATCAAACCGATCTTTTATCAAAATAAAAATGATAAATGAATGACAAGTCACGTCACAATGCGAGGTTGACAGTTAATTCGTACGAGTTGTACTTGTTCAACCCTTTGAAGGGTAACCTAAACTGTTAACTTTGGAAATCTTCTTCAATCAAATGATTTGGTCTTCCAGGCCATACTTGTAGATTATGATGAAACCAATGTGTTGCTAACTTAAACAGTTAGATGTTAAGACTTTTATTTATGTAGTATAATAAATGTTATATTTGTTACAGGAAACGTTTTCCTGAAACATGGTTCTGAACTTCGACTAATACCAAGAGACAGGGTGGGCGGTGTTGCCACTTAATATTATAAACATTCCACTTATTGTAATACTGCATGTAATTTAAATTTAATTACAATATACTCATAAAGTATGTTAATTTTTGAAGTCACAAAAGCAATTTTTAAAATCTTTGCTATTTTATAAGTTATGAAAGTTTACTGGCAAATCATTAGTAATATATTAATTCTCTATCGGATCTCGTTATGTCATTATTAGTTAGAAAAGAACATTTAAATCATAGAAATATTTTTAGATTTCATTATTTTTTAATTGATACAAATACCATGGACCAAAAAGTAATAGTCGTCTTTCCACTATTGGCATTTAAAAATTATGTTAAATTCCATCAAACACACATATTTTTAAATGAAACTTTTGTTTTTCTACCATACACTATTAATTGTAATATTCAGTATTAGTTACTGAACATTAAAATAAAATTTGGTTGCAAAGCCCTGACAAAGCTGTAAATAGATAAACCGGTTGCCTCATGTGTAACAGGTTTAATGAAGTGTAAATAAAATTATTTAAAAACATGTTTATCTGTTGTATGTTAAATTTATTTTATAGTTTAAAAAATATACAAAATCGTGATTTTTTCAGTATTATAAATTACATGCAGTGATACAGATTATTACCTGTAAGCAAATATTTTGTATATATTTTTTTGTTATAAACGATTTTAATTAAAACTCTTGTATTTAATAACATTTTTATTATATAATCTACAAGCTTACGACTAATGGAACGTAACAGTTTTCAATCCAGCCTTATCAAAGGTTCAGTTGCTCTTAAAAATGCTTTCTCAAATTCAATCTCTGAGAAACGGTCGACTGATGCTCTGAAACAAAATGGAACAAAAATTATTGGAACTGTATATATATATATATATATAAACGTAAAAAAAAGGGAATTGAATATTGCTTATATATTTAGTGAAACTGCCAAAATTCAAACTTTGAATGTTATACTTGGGGTCAAAAATGAACCAAGTTATATTTCATAATATTTAAATTTACGTTTTAACATACATATTAAAATAGAGCCAATCTTTCGATTTTGAGCTTTAATCGGTATAATAGGTATGTAATCAAGATAAACAAATTTATTTTATTAATTATTTTGATAATTTCTTGTTGATAAACACATAAATTTTTTAACAAAATAAAAAAGGTATCTTCACGCCCATATCCCCGAAAAGGTAGGCAGAGGCACAACCAGGGCACCCACGAATAGCCAAACACAGTCTCACAATGTGATAGCTGGCAAGCCTATCACCAATTGAACACATCCAATCCCGAGCAACATTTTTGTTAGGAAATTGGAAAAACTACATTTTCTTTTTATTGTCTGACCCGGGAATCAAACCCGGTTCCCCACGAAATAAAGTCCAACACCTGGATCGCTCGACCACACAGGCGGTTTTTTAATAGTTGCTTAATTTTAAGTCTCTAAATTTGTTTATATAAACAACAATATTTCACCTCTCAGTAAGTAGTCATCACTACTCACGAGCACTGACAAACTATTGACTAGTAGGTTATGGATATGAAAAAGTAGTCTTCCATTCACAACCAGGAGAGCCGTGTGCTTGTCCGCTATCTTTCCCTGTAAAAATCGGTTACGTGACGAATGGAAACCCACCTGGCAGCATCGATGATCGTCTTCCTGTCGTCGGGCTTCAACGCGATGATCTCGAGTATGGCGCGCGCGTACTCCGCGGGCTCGGCCGCCAGGAACCCGGACTGGGCTGGAGGCTCCGTGGCGATGAGGTCGGCCCTCGGGCCCCCCGAGCGGTGCGCCACCGTCACCAGCCCCGCCGCCATGCACTCCACCACGCTGATGCCGAAGTGCTCATTCCACATGGCGTGTATGGCGATGGTGGAAGTCTGATACAGCTGCAACAGCTGAGCGTAGGAGGCGTTCACCACGAACTGGACGTTGTCCTCTATGGACAGGTGCTTGGCTAGATCCCGCAGGTTCTGGACTCGCTCCTCGTCCTCCGAATTCCTGCATGACCCCACTAGAACTAATTTGATCTGGAATGAAATTTAAACATAACCAATGTCATATTCAGGCATTGACGAACCGTTTTTAAAAAAGTCTATAAATAATTTACACTTTCATCGTCGGCAGTTGATAAAACTTCATAATGGATTTCGTATTGTTAATGCTAGCAAATAAAATAATTCTTAGCGCATATTTCACACCACTCATTAACATCAAGATTTTTTTTATTTTTTGAATCATTTTCGAGATACAAGGCAAAGCGCATAATGTTCACATATTTGTAGCATTCTGCATTACTCAAGACCATCCTGTAGTGCGGATTGAAGACACGCCCTATATAATTTACAAAGTATTGATAAATAATACAAAAATCTAAATAATTCCATTTTCATTCACTATTATGTTAATATTATTAAGTTTTATTGATTAAAAAGTATTGAAAAACGTCGTATCACGATGTATGTTCAGGACAAACTCCAAAACCACTGAACCGACTTAAAAGATTTTTAGTGCACAAATAAATTAAACCTTAGATAAGAACTACCTACCTACCTAACCTACTTGTCCCAATATCTCAAGAGCATCCCGCGAGAAAATTTCATATGCAGGCGAACCCTCGGACAATAGCTAGTTGTTTCAGTAGTTAAGTTTTTGTATTGAAAACAATAAACAAGGTTTTAGAAGCAACACATTGATACCTAATTAATACTTTATAAAAACGCAATATAAGACAAACAAGATAAAACTCTTAATCGTGCAATATACAACATATTATAAATGCGAAAGTTTGTATGTTTGTTTGTTTCTTCTTTGTCTGCTCCTTCACGCAAAAACGGCTGAACCGATTTCGATAAAATTTGGCACACACAGAGGATAACTTGGATTAACGCATAGGATAGTTTTTATCCTGAAAAAATGTTTCCGTGGGACCATTAACCGCGGGAAACGGCTGGTATCTTATATTTGATTTTGACAAACCTTATTCCAGAGCAATTCATTCTTGATGAGCAAGTTTCTCAACTCGAACATGGCCTGCAGCATCAGCGGATGGTCTTTTTCCGGTCTAAACTGCGCCACTGATAAAATCCGAATAGGATCCGTGTCTTTTACTAGAGAACGAAGTTTCTTAAGCTCTGATACCTAAAAATGTTGTATCTTAATATTTAGTAATATAAAACAAGATTTTTTATTTTAGCACTTGCCCTGTGCTTGGGATAAATTTCTATAAATTTTAAAGAAAGAAAAAAAGAAAAAAAAGGACATAACTACCCGCGTTAACGGGTTAGAAAGGAATTAAAAATTTCGTCACGGGACTTGAATCCTCAGTAGCTCAATTGGTTAGAGCATTCGTCGGCTTGAGACGAAAGGTTACAGGTTTAAATCCTGTCTGGGGCGAAATTTTTTCTTTCTTTAAAATTTATAAAACAAGAATATTTTACGGATTCATTTTGGACTCAGTTCGAAAACGAATTTAATCCTGCCTTATTTAATCCTGCTGCAATACGGGGCTCGTCAGTAATGACTTCATTGCCAAAGGGTAAAGTAGCAAATCTACTACTCCAGCTTGCATAAAAGACTGACGATTAAGAATACTTGGTTAATGCGGCATCACCGTCACTAGATAGTGAGATACTAGTAACGTTAGTGGTGTTTACAGCTACGGTTTTTTTGTATTTATATTATATCCCCCTTACTAATAAAACTTGCGCGCCCGTTGATCTGTCGTGTAGCTTTACTTTTGATAACAAAAAATGAAGTTACACGCCAGATTAACGGGCGCGTAAGTTTTATTAGTAGAGGGGTATATCTATAACCAGAGATTAGTAAATATAATAGATTGACAATGTCATACATTAAAATCGTTCCCCTGAAATTCTGACTAAATCTAGATGGCGTTGTGCGATAGTCAGAAACTTTGTCAGAAACTAAGAGTGTTTAGCTACTTCGCTTGCCATTTTCTGACTATTGCACAACGCCATCTAGATTTAGTTCGAATTTCAGGAACAGGTGAATAGGATGTAGGAGAGTTGACGAAATAACGCAAATTTATTAGCTAGATGGCGCATAATTATGGTTGCAGAATTTATATTTTTCATTTATTACAAATTAGCTCTTGTAAGTAGCTTTACACAAAATATATTTTCGTAATCTAATTTAACGTCAGTATGGTTTAGTGGATAAATATGTTGCCTAGTAACAAATTAACTAATAATACAAAGCACAGGTTGCTAAACCCAGATTTAATTTGTTTCATTAACCTGTTTTATTTTGTTTTATAAATACTTAAGTCATTTCCGGGTCTGGGTGTTTATTAAATAATTTATTTTAACATTTAGGTACTTAACTATATCTATGTATTATATATTTACTAATCTCTGACACAACACAAGAACAATATGTATACTGACCTAGGTAATTGCTTAATTTGGGGCAAAATTTTGCCAAGAAAAAGGCCCAGACACCAAAAATACAGACTTTTACGTTTATCACATACATGTTAGTTAGTTATAATAGTTATTTTCATTGAATCCTTCAATCTCGGCGTGGTGTAACAGTTATAGCAGTCGCCTGAGTTTGAACTGGTAAAGGTTCGAATCCCAGATCTTACAATTGGAGTTTTTTTTTTAATATTTTAAAAAAATCTAGGCTGCCATCAATGGCTGTTTATAAAACGATTTTGATAGGTACTAGTGGTAACTCAAAAGTTTTTTTCTAAGGCAACCGACAGTGAACAACACACATGTCTGTCTTAATGGTAAGAGACAACCGTGGCTTATG
>NJDC01007621.1:0-27530 GCA_002245475.1 Calephelis virginiensis
CAATGTTAGTCTTTTTCTTCCTAAATTTGTGAATATTTCCGACTTTTATAAGGCTAAATAGACTATCCAATATATTCTTATTTTAGCACTTGCCCTGTGCTTGGGATAAATTTTCTGTAAATTTTAAAGAAAGAAAAAATTTCGCCCCAGACATAACTACCCGCGTTAACGGGTTAGAAAGGAATTAAAAATTTCGCCACGGGACTTGAATCCTCAGTAGCTCAATTGGTTAGAGCATTCGTCGGCTTGAGACGAAAGGTTACAGGTTCAAATCCTGTCTGGGGCGCAATTTTTTCTTTCTTTAAAATTTACAGAAAAAATATCCGATATATTATCCTAATTGTATATTTGGATTTCAAAAAAAATTAGAGGATCTCATTCATAGAATACATGTTTTTTGGTATTGCCTTTACTGTTTCAGTTGGTTATAAAAATATTTTTCTTTGTGTTAGTCCTGACTCCTGTGGGTAACTCCTCTTCATTTCCACTCTCGACTTTATACAAATCTGAAATCGGATAAGTCATTTTAGGTGCACTGGAACAAAATACTAGCAATTTATTAACATTTAGTTGTATTGTGTTGTACTTGTATTTATGCACATTATTTTAATGTAGGTATTCGTTGATTTTTTAAAAAAAATACTGTGGTCAAGACTACACAAAATCCGATTCCAATTTTCAATTTGCATTAAACTGAATTCAAGAGTAGCCATACTGGTCCCTGGTATCTCATAAAAGGCGAGAATCGGTTAAATGGGCTCCGATCAACAAGTTTAGTATTGGTAGAGTTTTTTTTGTGATATTGGAAGGCAAACAACTAGACGGATTTTCGGATGGTAAGAAATTTACGCCGCCTAGAGACGCCAAAGGGTGGTGTCAAGAGTCTCTGTTAAAAGGGTAATTAATATGAAGGAAGCAAGACAGGTTTGTCAGAATCGTGAGTCTGGCACTCGAAACTCTCTGCCTACCCCGTAAGGGACTTGGCGTGAAGATTTGTATGTATGTATGTATGTAGGTATCACTGAAGTATGTTCCAACAAAAAAAACCGTTTGACATTGTGATATAGATAAACCTAAAAAACGTGGAGATTACTTATAAACATTCCCCTTTTTTGAAAGTTGTAAAAAAGTTAACTATTTCTTAACATTTGACCCACTGTCTATTTTAAAATGAATATAATTAGGTGATCCACACACATGCTTGTGTCCTAACTATACATCATATAATGTGATCCACATTCTACGTTTAAAAGTTAAAAAAACAATTTCTTTTCAACGTTTTTGTGAGTTATGGTTTGTTTTTAAGAGAAAGAAAGAGAAACAAACACACTTGGGTTACATTATGGCACTAGATGTTGCCCGCGGCCTCGCCCGCATATTAAAATGCCCTGCCTGCCTGCCCTGGAAACCTGTATCGATTTTGGGAGAAAAACTAGCCTATCTCACAATTCAGCTTGCTATCTCCATAAAAATACCATAACACAGCTTTGCGGCGTGAAAGAAAGATGAACAAACAAACACATTTTTGCTTTTTAATATAAGAACGATACCAATTATCCATAGTAAGTACCAAGTAATCCATACCAATATGGATAAGAATATGAATGTTATATAACTTCTTGGATTGTTGAAATATAATAACTTTATCTCTTAACGCGTTTAAATACAATTTTACCTGTACGGGAAATATTTCGCAATTGAATAATAACTTAAGGTCACCACTATCTTACCACTCGGCCTTGCAACTTGATGAGATCAGTTCCTTAAGCAATTTAACTTGTACCTATATTTTAAATTTTATTAAAAAAAGTAATCTTAATTTAATTGTTTCCTATCTTTTGCCAATAAAAAATGTTATTCTTTTTCTTCTTTTATAAATATCGTTTTTCACGACTACTTTGCCAATGTCAAGTAACAAGTTGGTTAATTCTACAGTTATTAGTCACTATGTACAAAGTCATGTCAGGTCAGGGTCTTGAATAAAGCGGGGGCTTCGTTACTCAAGCTCATCTAGTGAGTTTTGACGGCAGCAAGGAAATAGACGATACACTAATTTCTTCATGATTATTTCATTTGTGCACTTTCACTGAACAAAACTAATTTAATTGCCACCTAAATTAACCAGTTTCACTCAATATAAACACGAAATTCAATAATAATAAAAAAAAAATTACGACCACCCTCATTCACGTGGCGCCAAAACTTCAATCTTATTCCAATTAAATAAAAACAAAAGAGTTACATCATGTCAGTTTAGACCGGACGTGTCAACGTGACATTTTTAGTCAAAGTTTTCCAAGAGTTTTGGCGCCATCAAGAGAATAGATGATTGAAGTTTTTTCATAATTATTGAATTTCGTGTTGATATTGAGTGCAAGTAGTCAATTTTGGTGGCATTTTGCACGATTTTGTTTAGTGAGAGTGCACAAATGAAATAATCATGAAGAAATTAGCGTATCGTGTATTTCCTTGTTGCCGCCAAACCTCATTACATGAGCTTGAGTAATGAGGCCACCGCTTTACCCAAGAGCCTAAAATGACTTACTGATGATTAATTATAATTTATTAAAATTGATGTAAAATTTGATGCAAATTTCTACTTGACCAATGGCAAAATACTAACTTAAAGAAAAAAGTTTTCCAAAGACTAGATTAAAAGTCTTTAGGAAAGTTATGTACAAACTAATTTGATAGCACCAAATTTATTTCGTCTCTTTCTATTAATATTGTTGAAAGAAGCTAACGATAATTTTATTCTCTTTAGGTTTGCAAGAAACTTACCACCAATGTCTGGAAATTAGTACTTATTATAATTTTAATTTTAAATTATTTTAATTTTGAAGTGAAAACTTCTTTAGCGGCGTTGCGCACTTTTTTTTGGAATGGGTAAAAACTTCTAAACTTGCGTCAGGACACGTGACGTGATTCGTAAGACGGCGCAGGGCGCTTGCGCGAATGTTCGTGTTTTCATGTTTGTGTACGATAGCGCAATAGATGGATATTGTATTCTACCACATAAATGATAGTACTTTCATACTGATAATTAAAGCAATTCGTGCAAATTTATTCCATAACCATTCCAAGATATCAAAAATGCACAACGTTAATATTCAAGTTTTAACTTAGCTGGCACTCCCGGAGGGGTCTTTTTTTTATTAGACATTGAATAAACGCACTGCTCTATTGATGATAAAATACAACAGTGACCTATAGACACCATAAATGTTATAAGTGCGTCGAGGTCGGGGTATAAGTTATATTGTGCAAGTCTACTGGCTACCCTACCCTTCAAACCGGTCTAATTTGAGGAAAAGTCAAAGAAGACAACAGCGAAAAATTCATTACAATGCAATAATGTGATTTTGAACCAAAGATCTTTAAAATGTTATTTTCTTATTTTTAAAATTAAAGGTTTCAAAATATAATCTGCATACTCGTATTAAAAAAATATAAAAAAAAGTAAAAAAATAAAGTAAAAGTAAAATATAAAAAAATATTTTCCCTACAAACAGTTTAAATGGCATAAACATAATCAGTAGTTTTTAACATTCAGCACATTTTCTAAAACCACAAATATAAATTTTGCCATTTTAAACAATACCGTGAAAATCTAAATCTATATTTATAAGAAAGAAAGAAAAAATATTTATTTGCGGAATATGAGTGTTACAAAGATGTTACAAAATTATTTAAGCGTTCCTACATATTCTACCAACTTGTGGTGTGCAAATATTTTAATATGTTTTTAATTATTTATTCACGATTTACTATTTACACACTGGTTTTTGTTTGTTTTGAGATTACATGATTATTTATTAATACACACAATTTTTAGAGTGTAAATTAATTTATCCCTATCTACCGTAAACTACCACTATAATAAAATAGATTGTTATGACTGACTGATTCATTATCGGAGAGCAAAAACTGTTAGAGTTACAGACATGAAATTTGATGAGTAGGGTAGGATTATTGAGTAGACACCCGCTAAGGACGGAGTTTTGGAAATTCTTCCCCTAAGGGGGTGAAATAAGGGTTGAAAGTTTGTATGGAAGACCGTCATTTTTCAAGTTAGACACATGAAACTTTATTTCTGGGCTCCTTATTATTAGTAGATACGTATTTAAAAATTCTGAAAATCCTTCCGTTGAGGGGGTGAAATAATGGAAGAAAGTGTATGAAAGTCTTTATGGACTATAAGCAGTTAAAATATTAATTATCTCGGGAGCAAAGCCGCGAGTACCAGCAAGTAAATTATATTTGGTTCGGGTTACAAATGATTGAATGATCGGGTTACATGAGGTAGTTACAAATGATTTAAACATATAAACAAATTCTACTATTTTACAGCAGAAAATGTTTTAATACAATAATACGTTTTGACGTTCCAATAATATACAGTTTATATTATGCATACATAAAATACATATTAAAATCTAGCCTATATTAGTATTCCTAATAAAGTAAGTAAGTACTCCTATTAATAGCCATAAAATTACAATGATATTTGCTAAGAATGTTCCGTGTTGGTCCGGCTGCGTGCAGAACTTATGACCTATCAGGGAACTCGTAAGAGGTGATTAAAATGTTAAATAAGACGTTCAAAATAAAATGTCATGATTTTTTTAAATAAGGGCATGTAGATTATATTTTTAATTATCTTATTGTAATAATAAGGGTGAGACATTTGATAGAACTTTCGTTCAAAATTAAATTTGGTATTAGGTATTGTTATATCCACAAGTTACAAAACCACTGGTGGTCAACTGCCGTACTGCAACTCGTCCTGATCCACCGTCTAAGATTAACAAATGGCACCGCGCACCGCGGCGGCAGGCAGCGAAGCGGATCGTTGCATTGGCCTCTTTTAAATCCGTTGATACATAACACAAGAATTCCGCCCGACAGCGCTGTCGAGCAGTGCTCTCGCCGCAAGTCGCAACCTGTTGTAGTCCGCGCGGAGAGGCGGTGCATAACACACGGGGCACAGCACAACCGCGCGGCTCGTCGTAGGTGAAGGTATTTCATAAGATACCATGAATGTCTCATTTAGAGTTCTGCTTCGTAGAAATGAATGAACACAAGATTTTTTTATGTTTTTCTTTCCACTTCATAAAAGTCAGATTGTTGCTACTAGTTCTATGTCCATTTGTACCAGTGACCTTAATCAAACTAGTCGCAACCGCGTTAAATCCACGAAGCTCCAAGAATCCAGAAATCCGCTACGAAACCCGCGTTTTCACTTCCGTCCGACGCGGCGGTGAGCGGCGCCGTATGATAACCGCCTTATCCATTCCTGCCGCTATAAACGACAGTGTCAGTGACGCACCTACAATACTAAGTTATTAGGAAAATTAAACCAATATCTGAAGGGCATTGTACTCCGTCCACATAGCGTTAGACCAGTAAAGATGAATCTAACAATATCCCAATCATAGAAGTCGGTCATTCGAATTGAAAGATGTTATGTAATAAAAGATCTCACATACATGCTTAAATATATACGTACATACAAAGTACTCGGTAAATCATAACTTTACTCGTACACAGTTTTAAATTTTATTTTTAATATTACTTATTTAATTTAAGTATTTTTACCATAAAACTAACAAATAATTATTCAAATAAGCCACCCGAAGCATTCCTGGTGCAAAAGTACCCATGACACTAGCGGCATTACCACGTTGGATGGCCAGCGCGAGTCTTTGCACCAAAAATGAGCTGGAGCGGGTGTCATGCCCGTTATCTCGGAGCCTGTGCCCTAATTCGTAAATGAAGCATTTAGCTTCATGGCACATTGTTCCCATCGTCTATACTGCAATAGGAATAAACAAATAGGTATTTTTCAGA
The DNA here is from genome assembly GCA_002245475.1 of Calephelis virginiensis. Classification (NCBI taxonomy): domain Eukaryota; kingdom Metazoa; phylum Arthropoda; class Insecta; order Lepidoptera; family Riodinidae; genus Calephelis; species Calephelis virginiensis. Next base: position 5,851 of record NJDC01007621.1, read on the forward strand.
GCTGCATATTTTTGTTTTTTTTTACATGCTGCATCCTCAGCAGCCGCTGCGGGTGACAATGTAGTACGATTAAGATGACTTGGAGCAAGGGTGCTAACGCAAGTTGCATCCCATAAAAGGCACTTACCCTTTTTCCAGGGAACCAAAGTCATACCATTTGGTCTCTTTCCATCAGATCGGCTGAGACCAGGTGGTTCAAGGACACAAGGGACATTGGTCGAAACGAGTGCCCTACGAATTATGTCGTTGAGTGCATGATGTCTGGGAAACCCACCAGAGCAACGAGTGCAGCTCAATGCGTGGTGACCGTTGGACTCAACCGTAGACCCGCAAATACATCTGTGTGGTTCGCATATATTGCAACCTAAACGAAGAGCCACTGCTACACGAAGAGCATTGTTATCTAAAAGTGTACCTACATGAGGAGATGGGAGTGCATGTAACCAGGCTCCTGATTCAGGCCGAGTGACTGCTTTGAGTCTTGCTAAATCCGACCCTACTGCCTCTTCTGTAATCCGATCAATTGTTCCAATGTCGTCCCACGCTCCTTGGGAACATTGACTGCAAGAACCACAATAGAAAAATTCACATTTGCAAGTATTTATTTCTAAACCAAGTTCTCGGAAACGAGGAATTAGTACCTGCAAATCACGACATACTTCGTCTAGCTTTCCGGCAATAGTTCCGTCATCTAAATACCAAAGGTTCAATGGCGATCTGACCTCTAAAATAGAATTATGAATGGCTAAGCAGAATGCAAGTGGACCTAACGGATCTCCTTGCTGCGCTCCCACTTGAGAAAGTATACAGTTGTCTTCAAAGTAAAGATTAGAGGGAAATCTGTATACTTGATAAAGAAAGGGGTATAGAGATGGAACAACGGCCTTAATTTCATTTAATAAAAAATCTCTCTCCACAGAATTAAAGGCATTCTTTAAATCGAGTTTTACTATAACCGAATCGCAATTTTTGCAATCCAAAGCAAAGGAGCGTGTAGCATGAATTAGAGCTTCACAGCCTAACGGGGTTCCAAAACCTAATTGGTGTGGCTGCAGCAACGCTGACATTTTTTGTTTCACTGCATGATAAGCAATTTTAGCTGTCAAACGTCGAATGTCGCTCCCTACAGCTATTGGCCTAACTCCACCATCTCTTTTCGTTAGAGCACAGAGAGAGGCTCCATAGAGATACGGGCAAACATCAGGGTTTAGCTTACCACTTAATAAAAAGTTACACATTTCTAAAATATCTTCTAACAGGCGCCGTCCAGAGTTGCCGGTGGAAACTGCTGTAAGCTCCTTAAGATGACTAGGGCGAAGTCCATCCAAACCACAACCACAAAACAAGTACCCAGTTTAAAAAAAATAAGTTTATTTGTATAAATACTTTAGCGGCCCGGTACGTGCTTAGATACGTATATGATCACATGAATGACGTAACTAAAAAGAAAGAAAAAAAAATTTAAAAAGTCTCAATATGACGACACAATCCCCATCTGAAAAAAGTTTCGATTTGACTGAAAAATACCCATTAACAAAATGGCGGATCATTTTATTGAATTCATTTGTTAAAAAAATATGATAAATGAAGAACCGCTACACCGGTTTTATGCAAACTTCGCGTAAACCATCTACTAAATAGTCCGAACAAAGCCTAAACATTTGGTTTGGATAGGTGTGCCCGTGCTCGAGTTATAAAATTACAACGACAAGTGGCATTGATATTCAGGTTCTATATATTTAAAACCTGAATATCTATCAAGAACCTGATAATGGATTAGAGTTTTTAATGATTTATTATGTTCTAATCATTACAAAAATCCGCCATTTTTCCGCCTTGATGAGCACAACACTGATACAGTAAATCGCAACGGAACTAAAGATGTATTTAAAATTGTACATCTAGGTTAACCGGTTCGAAATAAGATTTGTCCCTCACTAACAAACGAATTGGTGAAGTTAAAAAAACATTACAATTAAAAAAAACGTCTCAAATGTAATATTTCGAATGATTCAATTGATACTAAAGTTTGTGAACACATTGATAAAACTATAGTTCTTTAACAGATCGAGAAAACTTTAGAAATTAGTAAAATAGAAGTAAGCTAGTATATTACATAAATACCCCTTGGCGAGTTACATAAATTAAAATAACCATAAAGTAAGCAAATTGAGTTAGTCAACGATAGTGATAAAAATACTTATATAGACACACAGGGCCGTCTTAGATTATGCTGGTGCCCTTGGGCTCACAAAAACTTGGGGTCCTTTTGGAATATAAAGAAATTACACTTTAACTTACTTTTTTTACTATGATTTTTAAGGTAATCAACTGGGTAAATTATTTTATTACGGTAGTGAAATGGTCGATTCTTTGGGGCCCTCTGAGTATAGGGGCCCTGGGCACTGGCCCCGTGTGCCCTTATGGTAAAGACGGTGTTGTAGACATAGGATTAATAGTAATGATCACATTCAGACCCAGAAATGTAGATACTTAGAAGTTTATCATAAAATGCCTACTGATCATCGTAAATCGAACCTCGCAGTTTATTAGTGGTATGAGGCTGTTTTATATGTTGTCCTGTCTTAACTATGAATGTTGAATTAAAATAAACTTACATCTACGTGGTAGAGTTTCGCAGCCACTCGCCCGGATCGGTAATACCGCCTTACCTATTCCTGCGTTCATAACGTCATGACGTTCCTGCGTTCATAACGTGTTCCGGTTTGGCTTACCCTCCAAACCGGTAGCCGGTAATTTTGCTCGAGGCCTAACATCCCGTCCTCAGGTTGGTAACGCACCATTACCACCTCTAGGCGGCGTAAATTTCTTACCATCAGGACATCCGTCGGCTTTTAAAAAAACTTTTTAAAAATAATCTTCTCCTACGTACAGTAACACAGTAAAAAAAGGATTCCTGAAATTGTTCTTTCCGTTCACGCGTGTTGTGACGCGATAAGAAATATAAAATAATTTGAACCCCCGACGGAAAACTAGGTGTGTTATAAGTTTGACGCGTCTATTTGTCTATGTGTTTGTCTATTTGTAGGTTTGTGGCATCATAACTTTTGAAGGAATGGACCGATTTCTATGCGGTTTGTTTGTTTGAAAGACGTGATTGAGATGGTTCTTAGTTGCATTGTATACTCTTATATGTTTTGCATTTTTAATTTTAGGATTAGTATATAAAAGAAGATATCGATAGTGGATAGATGATCGTATGTTTGTTATGTGTATGTATGTCATAGTAAACATTATGTATAAACCAACCAAACTTACATAATATCTAGTTCTCTTTGTGATATTTTTGTCAGGCAGAAGTTTCCTATTAAAAAAATGACCGCTTTTATGTAGGTACGGTATAGTATGTATTTTAGCAAGTAAATGCATAAATGTTTAAATGTATTTTTGTTCATGTACAACAAAGTATTTATTTATTTGATAGTGCAAATGTATGGCGCAATCTCTTGATTTGCAGCTTCCCATTTTATCAATCAAAAATATAGAGCATGTCAGTGTTAAATCCAAAGATAAGATTTATCTTGCATTTTATTAGATACAGACAACAACAAACAAAAAACCTTAAATTTATCTAAAGATATCTGACTTTTTAAAGGCTTGGGAAATCATGCAAGTAGTCGACTCCCAGGTTGATATTCGCGGCCTTTTAATCCGTGTTGTTGTATTGCTTTTTAGATAACCGCCGCCTAAATTATTTGTATTAGACAAAAACAAACAAATAGGTGCCTTAAAATTATCTGAAGATGATATCTGACTTTTTGGGTCGACTCCCCATTCTCTCTCTCCTGTCATCTACTAGGGAGTCGACTTCGGCCCCTTTCAAATCCATACTGCTGTATTGCTTTCCATGACTTTAGAATACGTGCTTTAGAAAGTACATTAATCCCTTGAAACATGCTAATAGATGTGAATATTTCAATAGATAGCCGCTGCCTATATTATTTCATAATTTTAACAAAGTTACTTAAATTGAAGTTGGATCATAAGGATCATGTGTACATCGAAAAGATTTAAAAAGAAGAAGAGGGATAATTTATAGTGTTTATGTAATATATGTGTAATATCGTATTAAAATCATAGATTTATCATCTGGAAAGCTTATATATAACAATAGATAACCGCCGCCTATATTATTCATAGTGTTGGATAGCTTCCGTGAGGCTAAAGTGGTTGATATTACTACTCAACTTTAGTTGTAATAGCCCTGGTGATGCTCATATAGCGAAACTAATTGATAAAAAAAATAAAAAAACTAGATTGTGAAAAGTACAAGTGATATTGATAACTAGTGGGTAAAGTGGTTGGCCTATTTCAAGTTTACATTCGTCTTTGCCTGCTGGGGGACTGGTAAAGAATGCTGTCTGGCATTAATTCATCCTTCGTGCAGTATTTGTGCATAAAAATAAATAAATAAACAGGGTAGGCAGAGAGCTTAAGCTCTTTAAGCTGCTAGTTTAAGCTGCTAAACATTTTTAAGTCATAAGTTATTTTGTATGAAAGTGAAAAATGAATGTAATTACAAAACAACTATAGTAATCCAATGTAATAAACGGTGGGTTGTTACGATAATTTTGTTTTTTTTTCTTCTTATATGCATTCTGGCTTTTTTGTTTGCGTTAAAAAGTTTTTCGCTCTTCCACGGCTGACAGCAGTAATTTACGTTATTGCTGTAATAATAATTTGTCGCCTCGGTGGTGTAGCGGCCCGGCATCGGACTTGACCTCTTGAAGTCCCGGATTCGATCCCCCGGTCGGACAACAGAAATATTAGAAAATGTATATTTGTCAATTTTCTAATAAAGATAACGGTGCCCGAGATTGGATATGTGCCCGGCTGGCGATAGGCTTGCCACCTGTCACATTGTGGGACTTAGTGTCTTCGTCTAGTTGTAGGTGCTCTGGTTGTGCTTCTACCTACCGTTGCGAGGATATGGTCGTGAAGATACTTACTTACTTGCTGTAATAATGTGATCAAGTGTGAGTCGGACCCGCCCTTGATTAGGGATACATAGTTAGAGGATGTTTAACTGACCTAAATATAAACGTAGTTGCACCCTATTATTTTTCATCAGCAAAAGTAACTTAGTTTTTCATAGTATTTATATAAATGACAAAGTTGTATTTGCGGTTTTTTTAGTTATACTTCTTTAGGTGCGTTATGAAAAAATTATGAGAGTGAAATTTTAAGATCCGTCACACAAAATTTACAAAATGAAGGTGCAGCGGAGAGCGCTTTTAGGATGCGCGCGCATCTGTAGTGAAGATGCCTGCTTTAGTAATGTAACACCGGGACGTGTTATCTAATTATTTATTATAACAAAATAACATGGTATATACTATTTTAATTGTTTTCTTCTTTTACATTATATTTTTGTTTCTTATTCAATATCTTCTCAATCATAAATTGACTTACGATTCTTTTCTATCTTTTTTCGTTCTTAATAATTTTCAAAACTCAATTATTATTTTTAAGCAGAGTTTGCATTGTTATGCAGCCTCTACAGTAACATGTTTCTACATTCACACACGTAGTTTAGTAATACAAGTGCGATTTATATATTTTTTAACAAAGTTTTTGCTATTTTTCAAGTAGGCGAGCATAGGCTCACCGTCACTAACACCGTGACGTCTCACTAGGTGGTAGAGTTTAGCAGCGACTCGTCCGGATAGGTACCACCGCCTTACCTATTCCTACCGCCATAACGTCATGACGTGTTCCGGTTCGGAGGGTAAGGTAGCCGGTAATCTTACTTTTGCTCGAGGCCTAACATCCCGGCCTCAGGTTGGCAACGCACCATTACCACCTTTGGTGTGTCTAGGCGGCGTGAATTTCTTAACATCAGGAAATCCGTCTGCTTGTTTGCCTTCCAACATCATATAAAAAGGTATAGCTTCTCACGCGCGTACATAATAACACGCATCATTTTTTTTTCAAGTAAAATACACTTTATAAAAGTTAAAGTTGAGTTGAAGTCGCAAGTTATAAGGTAGAAGTTATAAGTTGATGCTGAAAATAAAGTTAAATTCAGCATTTTTTCAGCCATTTCGAAATTGAACGTTGAAAGTTGACGCTAAAGGTGGAAATTGAAAGTTGAACACATATTTTACCGCTTTTGAAGTTGATATATCTATCTTTGAAGTGATTAACTTTAAAAAACGAGATAACAAGCCTCAATGTCATTTTAAATACCTATGGATGAAAGAATGATAGAGAACACTTAATTAAAAAAAAAGTATCTTCACGCCCATATCTCCGAAGAGGTAGGCAGAGGTACAACCAAAGCACCCACTACTAAGTCCCACAATGTGATAGGTGGCAAGCCTATCGCCAACCGGGCACATTTCCAATCCCGACCAACATTTTTTTTAATTAGAAAATTGAAAAAAATCAAATTTTCTTTTTGTTGGCCGACCCGGGATTCGAACCCGGGATCTCATGCAGTCAAGTCCAATACCCGGACCGCTAGAACACAGAGGCGATTTACATACTTAATTATGATTAACAAAAACAATTGCAATATTAGACACTTTTGTGTAATGCCTGTTTTTATCTATGACTAATTTGCATACAGTTCTACTAATCGAGACAACCAAAAAAAAACGAATTTAGTAAAACGGAGCATTATAAATTCAACATGTATGTCATAGCCATTTTATTCTCAATTCCACATTTCACAATTAAAACTTGGTAGGTAGACGCGTATTCTGTAAATCGGTGCAAATACGTAAAACAAAAAGAACAGAAACTAAGAAAATGAAAGTTGTACTGTTTTTTTTATGGTATTAGACGGCACACAAGTAGACGATTTTCTTTTCGATTCGATTGGTAAAAAAAATCGCCGTCTAGAGACACCAAAGGTGGTAATGGTGCGTTGTCAACCTGAGGCCGGGATGTTAGGCCTCCAGCAAAAGTAAGTTTACCGGCTACGTTACCCTCCAAACCGGAACACGTTAATGGCAAGCGCTGACGTTATGGCTGCAGGAATAAGTAAGGCGGTGGTACCAATCTCAGTCTCTGCAAAACTCTACCACCTAGTAAACATGTATATTAAAGTATGTTTGTAAAATGAACTTCCCGTTCTCGTACTCTTCCGATTCTTCTTCTTGACCGATTCTAATGAAATTTAGTGAGCATATTGAGTAGGTCTGATAATCGGCCAACATCTAGGTATTTTTCATATCAGAAGTGTAAACCAAATTTACTAGAAGGATATTTAAATAACGTTTATAACGCAAATGAATATAATAGTCAACAGTTAACGTTTAACCATTAAACACTACATTTTTATTGCAAATTATTTGTATACTACAGTTTCACGTAGCTTCGCCTGCGTAACTTGGCTTCTTCTGCAGCGATTTTGATAAAACAAAACCTATGTCACTCAGGGATAATGTAGCATTCTAAAGATGAAAGAATTTTTGAAATCGGTCCAGTAGTTTCGGAGCCTATTCATTTAAAACAAACAAAAAATCAAACATTTCCTCCTTATAATATTAGTACAAAAAAAGTATAAGTATTTTCACGCCCATATAGGTAGGCAGAGGCACAACCAGGGCACCCACGATAGCCGAAGATATTAAGTCCCACAATGTGATAGGTGGCAAGCCTATCGCCAACCGGGCACATTTCCAAATCCCGAGCAACATTTTTTTTTAGAAAATTGGAAAAATTCAATTTTCTTTGTGTTGGCCGACCCGGGTTTGAACCCGGGACCTCATGCAGTCAAGTCCAACACCCGGACCGCTAGACCACAGAGGCGATAATATTAGTATAGAGTATACATATCCTAAACGCCAATATTCTGTCAGAGGTCTAAGCACAAACTACTTAATAATCCTAGAATTCGATGGTTCGAGCAAAAAGTGCCTGTTGATTTTTGGTTAGTCTGCACACAATTTGGCTCAGTGTTGCCAGTCAAAAGGTACTTAAGTAATAAGAGTTGTTCACCATTAACATTTTTTTCTCGAAATTTATATGGCAAAACAACGTTTGCCGTGTCAGCTAGTGATATATAGGTATATGGATAATTAGCTTTAAAGTCATCAGCTCATGTTCAACTTCAATAATCACCAGGTACATTTAACAAAAAAACAAAGATGCACGTTGGTTTATTAATTATCTGTATATATACTAGCTGCCTATTCCGGCTTCGCTCGGATGTTAATTTTTTTGATTATAAATTGTAAGCTATGCTAATTCCTATCTTTCAAGTCGGATCAAACTGCACACGGTGTGCAAATTTGATTCAAATCGGTTAAGTAGTTTAGGAGTCCATCGCGGACAAACAACGTGACACGTAATTTATATATATTAAAGACAAAACAAAGACAGGTATGTTACAACACTTATAACTCGAGCTCTGCTGGATCAATTTTTATGGTTTTTGATTCTTTGATTTTGTCTTCGCCCCGAATAGCAGAATACACCTTGAAAACAAAAGCAAAATACTGAAAGTCATGACAGTTAAACCGATTAGGCTGAAAATTAATGGAGAGGTAGCTTAGAACCGGGAGAAGGACATAGGGTACAGTTTTCTAGGAAATACACTTAAAAAACAATGAAAACAAAAAAATACTGAAAGTCATGACAGTTAAACCGATTAGGCTGAAAATTAATGGAGAGGTAGCTTAGAACCGGGAGAAGGACATAGGGTACAGTTTTCTAGGAAATACACTTTAAAAACAATGAAAACAAAAAAAATACTGAAAGTCATTACAGTTAAACCGATTAGGCTGAAAATTGATGGAGAAGTAGCTTAGAACCGGGAGAAGGACATAGGGTAAATTTTTCTAGGAAATACACCTTAAAAACAATGAAAACAAAAAAAATCTGAAAGTCATGACAGTTAAACCGATTAGGCTGAAAATTAATGGAGAGGTAGCTTAGAACCGGGAGAAGGACATAGGGTACAGTTTTTTTAGGAAATACACCTTAAAAACAATGCAAACAAAAAAATACTGAAAGTCATGACAGTTAAACCGATTAGGCTGAAAATTGATGGAGAAGTAGCTTAGAACCGGGAGAAGGACATAGGGTACAGTTTTCTAAGAAATATACTTTAAAAACAATGAAAACAAAAAAAATACTGAAAGTTATGACAGTTAAACCGATTAGGCTGAAAATTGATGGAGAAGTAGCTTAGAATCGGGAAAAGGACATAGGGTACATTTTTCTAGGAAATACACCTTAAAAACAATGAAAACAAAAAAAATAATGAAAGTCATGATAGTTAAACCGATTAGGCTGAAAATTGATGGAGAGGTAGCTTAGAACCGGGAGAAGGACATAGGGTACAGTTTTCTAGGAAATACACCTTAAAAACAATGAAAACAAAAAAAAACACTGAAAGTCATGACAGTTAAACCGATTAGGCTGAAAATTGATGGAGAAGTAGCTTAGAACCGGGAGAAGGACATAGGGTACATTTTTCTAGGAAATACACCTTAAAAACAATGAAAACAAAAAAAATAATGAAAGTCATGATAGTTAAACCGATTAGGCTGAAAATTAATGGAGAAGTAGCTTCAAATCGGGAGAAGGACATAGGGTACAGTTTTCTAGGAAATACACTTTAAAAACAATGAAAACAAAAAAAATACTGAAAGTCAGGACAGTTAAACCGATTAGGCTGAAAATTAATGGTGGTAAACAGCTAATTTAAGGGACGTAGATATATTATGAGCCTGTCTGTTGAACAAGTCATATGAATTGCTTGTACTAAGTTTGTGCAATTTGTTGTGATAAGCGAAGCCCCTTTACACATCATATGATAAATTCGAATATAAAGAGGTTTTATTTAAAGTCTCTAATTTAAGACCAAAATATATCGCCTCTGTGGTCTAGCGGTTCAGTTGTTGGAATTGACTGCATGAGGTCCCGGGTTCGATTCCCGGGTCAGGCAACAAAAGAAAATTGGGTTTTTCCAATTAAAAAAAATGTTGTTCGGAATAGGATATGTGTCCGGTTGGCGATAGGCTTGCCACCTATCACGTTGTGGGACTTAGTATCTTCGGCTAGTCGTGGGTACCCTGGTTGTACCTCTGCCTACCTCTTCGGAGATATGGGCGTGAAGATACTTTTTTTTTATTATTATCTGTGGTCACTTTAACATAAACATACTAGAATCGTCATTACAGTCTTGAAGAATTTTACATCTCTTTTGATCATATGACTTGCACAATATTTTCTTTGAGCACACTAGAATGACAACGCCAAGTGCCACTAAATTAGATTTAGATCATTATTGCTTACAATGATATGAATTTTTACCCCGTGCTGGTCCTGGCTCCTTTGCAGAATAGACCATCTGCCTTCCTCCCTGGCAGCTCGTAAAAGGAAGGCAGAGGCTTAGCGTCACTAGCTCCGTTACATTCTACTAGGTGGTAGAGTTTCGCAGCGACTTGCCCGGATTGGTATCACCGCCTTACTTATTCCTGCCACCATAACAAAATCTATCTTCTACAATTTTTAACCAACCTTGAAAAAGAAAGAGGGTATATTATGTTCGACTCCTATAATTTTTAATGCACGATTAACATTCTTCATCATCTCTGATCCGATTTATGAAAAATATTTTTATATATAGAGCGTATATCCGAGGTGGACCTATAGCCACCGAGTCTGGATCTGATGAAGGAATCTCATGGAAATCTAGGAAAACCCTTACCTTATGATTAATTAAATATGAATAAATGATTTCATATTACTAGGATTTTATATTTACTAGGAGGTAGAATTTCGAAGCGACTCGCCCAGATTGGTACTACCGCCTGACCTATTTCTGCCACCATAACGTCAATGCTTGCCATTGACGTGTTCCGATTCGGAGGGCAAGGTAGCCGGTATACTTACTTTTACTCGAGACCTAACATCCCGACCTCAGGTTGCCAACGCACCATTACCACCTTTAGTGTCTTTAGGTAGCGTGAGTTTCTTCCAATATCATTAAAAAATACTTTTTAAAATCTTTTTTTTTTGTCTGTTGTTTTGGAGGGCTTTTACCTATACAAGTATGCCAGCCCTACTTTTTAAAATCAAAGTCGGCTTTATGCAGTTTTACTGCGGTTATATCATTTATGTTATTTATATACCTAATTATAAAGTTCACAGAGTCTGCCTTGTCATTCGTTTTTTGTCTCGCGAAATGTAATGGAATGTTGAATAATATTGTGTAATCTGTGTTTAGTTTAAAAGTATCCTCACATTTGAGTCATGTTTGCCATTACTCATCAATTCCAATGCCACGGTCATCAGCCTAAGCAGAAGTTAATATATCCTGAGTTTGCTGTGTCATTTTCAATTATTAGCATCATGTAATTTTAGTTGCAATAGAGGTAATTATTACCCTACTGTGCAACTGAATGTAGGGTAATTTTATATATTGTGTTGGGTGTTTGTTCTTTTGTGATAGTCTAGAACACTTGGGATTGCATAATTCAAATTTAGACGTTTAAAATCTTGTGTGGCTGATAGTATCCAAAACCGTAAATAACGGCCTTCATATACAATGTTGTATGAGAGTTGGTTTGGGAAGACATCGCCTTAACTGTTTAAGTACAGTGCTATGATTGTCGACTGGTTACATTTGCTTTATGAAGGTTACTTTACATTTATGGTACTGATGGTAATTTAGAGCTGTGTTTTACTAGTGGCAATAATTGTAGGTACTATAAATGAGCTCGCTTATCGAATTTAAGAGCGGTGATTAATCGTTCAGATGTTCGAAAGATACAGTGCAAAATTCAAAATGTTAGCTGTGTATAGACAAAATTGGTATCGATAATTTAGAGTCGGCAATGTCGCGATGTCGCCAATATGTATCGATATCTTATTCGATGCATCCCTTCTTTTATATAAGAGTTCAGAAATTACAGTTTGAGGGAAAAATGTATTTTAGTCGAACAAGGACATAATCTCAGGCCACAGCTACTAATTAAAGATCAAACGAACTTACCTGTTGAAGTTTGATTGTAATAACTCGTGCTTATTGAAGATTATATTGTTTTATTCACAGATGATGGTTCTCAGAAATGGATCGATGTCGTATGAAATATGGCGAGATATTCCCATCCCTATATACTTGGAGTGTTTCCTATTTAATGTTTCGAATGTAGATGAAATTTTGGCGAAGAAAGCCGACAAGATCAAGTTGCAACAGCTCGGACCGTATGTCTTTCGGGAGATACATAAAAAGGTGCGTCTTTTCTGAAATAAATTATGTACATACCTAACTTAAGCAGTTGAGTTATGGAGAATACTGAAAGTGTAGAGGTTCACCATGCCTAAATAAATACTGAGATATTTATTTCAATTTTTTTCCCATTTCAAGACCAGGGGATAGATAGATCGTGTCGAGTGCCAAATGTCCATGCAGACCTGCCCAGCTTCCTCCTCATTCATTACCCTTTTCAGATACTCCTGACACCAACCTCGGATATTATTTTAACATCAAAATCAACCCGATATTCAAAACGTAGCACACAATTATTACTTTTAGTAGGTATTATTCTGCCAACATTAATTAAAATTTTTAACGATTGTGGAAAAAACAAAAAATCTGTAACAAAAAGAAAGTTATTTCAAAGTGTTGTTTCATTCAAATCGAAAGGCACCGACCCAAATCTGGTTGGAACAAAATATTAATGTTTTTCAATTATTGATTTTTTTAATTTATTCCCAGATCCAAGCTTTCAACAAGGGTTTAAATGTGTAGGTTATCTTACATGCATATATTATCTTTACGGCAAGTTGTGTGCAGTTAAGTAGAGAGTGCGAAGTGTCAAGTGAACGATGTGCGCCGGCTAATCTCTAATAAAATTAATAAGAAGTATTCTTTTATATGTATACTAGCTTCCGCCCGCGACTCCGTCCTCGCGGATGTCGGTCTTCGCGTGATAAAACTGAAAAATTAAGATTTATTTTTTTCTACGTTTTTCCAGGATAAAAAGTATCCCATATTATGCCCAGGATAATAAGGTATAATTTTCCAAGTTTCATCGAAATAGAATCGTTAGTTTTCACGTGATGCCTTAACATACAGACAGACAGACAGACAAAAATTTTTTTAATCACATATTTGGGTTTGGTATCGATCCAGTAATACCCTTTGCTATTTATTTTTTCAATATTTTCAATGTACAGGATTGACCCTTCTATAGATTTATTATATGTATAGATTATATTATATCGCCTCTGTGGTCAAGCGGTCCAGCGTCGGATTTGACTACTTGAGGTCCCGGGTTCGAACCCCGGGTAGGGCAACGGAAAAATTTTTAGAAATTGTGCATCTTCAATTTTCTAATAAAAATAATTGCCCGGGCTTCGACTTGTGCACGGTTGGCGATAGTCTTGCCACCAATTACATTGTGGGACTTAGTGTCTTCTACTAGTCGTGGGTGCCCTGGTTGTACCTCTACCTACATCTTCGGGGTTAAGGGTGTGAAGATACTGTTTTTTAATTGTCTTATACCTCAAAAAATAAAAAAATGAAACCATTTCAGGTAAACATAACATGGAACGATAACAGTACGGTTACATTCAAGAATCAGCGATGGTGGTATTACCAACCAGAAATGTCCAACGGAAGCCTATCTGACATGGTCACCACTGTAAACCCTATTATAGCGGTAAGGACTATTAAAATGTCTTACAGCCAATATTAATAACCTATTTTAAACAAGAGATAGGGCTACCATAGATTAGTTAATAGCTATCTAGGCAGCCACTGTTACTTTTCAATGAAAAGAATTTATTGACTACACCTATACTTTCCACACTACATTTTTTATTATTATATTTTAGCCAACCGGTTTCACTATTCGAGGATTATCAGGGCTATAACAACCATATTTTTCAATGATTAAAAAAAATAACTTAGCAACAAAACCTTATATCTCTCTGTTAGTGTTATAATACATATATAATGTTATAATATAATAATAATAAAACTTTATTTGCCTTAGTAAATAGGGTACATCGCAGGTCTTAATTTTTAAAGTTAGTTTCGCCTATTTTACCATTTCACTGGTATGCTGGTATTTATTTCTTATTCACTGGTATTTATAATGGTACTCAAATCACTGTTTTACATATTTTTTTAACCTCGTTTCAATAATAATATAATTAGATTACAATTTTAAAAATAGTTTACTAGTTCACAAAATTATAATTACAAAAATGTCAAAACAATATAATAAATGGAATTATAAAAATCAGAAAAATGTCAAACCATAAAATAAAATTACAAAACAAAATTATCATTATTACCAATTATAAATTAAAATGTCTATACTTAAATATTACCAATTATAAATTAAAATGTCTATATTTAAATATTATTAATAAATATAACAGTTGCTTAAAATTTATTATCAATGCAAATGATTAAATTTTAAATTACACATACTCAGGAAGGTTTTCTTTTTTAATAATATATCTAACACACAAAAAAAATTCATACACATGCATCATTATAATAAACAGAACTCAACTTATTTTAAATCTGAGCAACTCATCTATGTCATAAAAACACTGTTCAGTTAGCCATTTGGATATTTCTTTTTTACATTTATTTATAGGTAAATCTTTAATCTTGTCAGGTATTCTATTGTATATTTTAATAGCCATTATAGGGACATTTTTGAAACGAAGTTTTATATTACATTTTGGAAAGAATAATTTTCTTACGTATCTAGAAGGTCTTTGAGTTTGGTCTATATTTAATGTAAAGAGGTGCGGATATCTTTTTACAAAAAGTACCACATCCCTAATGTACATACATGGCAATGGAAGTATTTTATATTTTTGAAATAAAGGCTTGCAGCTATCAAGAGGCTTTGCATTATGTATCGCCCTTAAGCATTTTTTTTGAATTTTAAATGCTCTATGCATATCGACTGAATTGCCCCACATTATTAAACCATATGATAATATAGAAGACACATAGCCATGATATGCAGTAAGCGCTGCATCCTTGGATACTATTTGACGTAATCGCCTAAGCGCATAAACAAATCTGTCCAATTTTGTACATATCACATCTATGTGTGACTTCCAGTTGCAATAGCGGTCAAATATTACACCTAAAAACTTCATACAGTCTACTTCCTCAATAACCTTGCCCTTGAATTTTATTTCAATCGCTACCTTATTCATATTTTTATTGGTGAATTGCAACAGTTTAGTTTTTCTATGTTTATATTCAAATTATTATCATTCAGCCAATTGTTTATTCTTACCAGTGTTTCTATAATTTCATTTTCGTAAGAATTGAGTTTTTCACATTTTATGAGTAGAGTTGTGTCATCAGCATATAATATACATGGATGCGTAGTCACTCTTGGGAGGTCGTTTATATAAATAAGAAACAGTAAGGGCCCCAGAATACTGCCCTGTGGTACTCCAAAAACATTCACACGAAATTTTGAACGTTGTCTTATTTTAACTCCATTTACTATTTTGGTAATCTCAGTACATTGATTTCTGTTCTGGAGATAACTTCGTATCTAATGCAACGCATTTCCTCGGACTCCGTACTTTTCAAGTTTACTAAGCAATTCGGAATGTTCCACACAATCGAAAGCCTTGCTCATATCTAAGAATACGGTGCTAATCGGGTTTTTTGAATTTAGAGAATCTGTTACAATTTTAGTTAAATGATAACACGTTAATGTAGTTGAGCTATTGTTGCGAAATCCAAATTGCTCATCAATTAAAATATTGTTTTTTATGAAAAAGTTATTTAATCTTGACAGCATAACTTTTTCAAAAATTTTAGATATTATTGGTATAAGTGTCACTGGTCTATAATTATTTATATTTGAAGGGTCGTGTTTTTTAAATAATGGCTTAATGATAAAAAATTTAAGATTATCTGGGAACAAGCCTTTTTCAAATGATATATTTATAATATGAGCCAGTGGGTCACTAATATATCGGTTACATTTTTTTATTATGTCCGTGCGAATATCATCATATCCCACTGAATGAGTATTATTTAACGATTTTTTTTGTAACGTGTTTTTTTTTGTATTGATTTATTTTATTTTATTTCTTTTATTTTTACTTAAATTATGTCTAATATTTATTTTTCTCTTTAGTTTTGTTACGTACAAAGTTGTTGTGTTCTTGCCTTTAATTTTATTTTGTAATTATTCGATTTCCTGTCTTTCCTGGTTGTCTGGTAGAGATTGCTTTGAGCGATAAGACCGCAATTTGTAAATTTTTTGTAATATTTTTGTTCTGTATTTTATGTTTGTGTTTATATTGTACAATAAATAAACAATAGTAATAATAATACCTATCCTTACCTGTGGATAGGTTATTAATATTGGGCCTGTAATCTGTCATCTTAGTATCCTAAAGTCTATACACACGAGAATAAATAAAACAGTAACAGTAAAACTAAATCTGTACATGATTTTTTTTAAAAAATACTTTTTAATAACGGATGCAGAACAACTTATAAATTAAGTTTAAAAAAGTTTACCGTTTTGTATGTTCACTTTGTAAACAAAAACTACTGAACGGATTTTAACCAAATTTTGTGTAGTGACTTTTAATCCAGGTCAATATCACTGCAGGAAAATTGTTTATCCACATCATTAACCATGAAAGGTCACTCCAACAGGAGTACCAAGTCGCGGGTAACAGCTGTGTATTTGTCACTAGCTCCTGCAAAATGAATTGACCAATTAGGTTGTAATTTTGTATGTATATATCAATGGGTTTCTATGTTATTTGAAATCAGAATCGGATTTGGTAGATAGAGGAGCTATCGTTCAATATGACAACTATTAACTAATTAATGCGGTATTATATCGCTTTTGTGGTCTAACGGTCCGTGCGGTTATTTCACGCGAGACCGTTAGTTTTTGCGTTCACATAGCCGTCGCCGTTGATATCATCGCTCGCAAATTTGTACGATTCTACAGGCGGGCGACCGGTGCCGCGGAAACCGCAAACAACCGCGGGCGCTGCGGGTGTAAAACGCGTCGTGAAATGTGCTCTTACTTTTTGCATATAAATCTACATTCTACGGAACCTGCAGGCCCGCAACCGCTGCGGGTGCGGGCAAAAATCGCTCAGTGACTTCTAACATTTCCGAAACTGCATTTTTTTAATTTGCAATTATTATCGCCGTTTTCTAAGTAAAATTCTCAATCAGAAATATTAAACGTCAGACTAGCGAATCTGTTTTTGATCAGATAAGTTGTCCGCACTGCACTAGATTATTCTACTAGAAGGAAATGAAGTCATCGTACACGCAATACGGCGGTGATAACTGTCGATTTCACTTACTCAGACACATTTTGAGGGTTTAAATCTTCATTCACTGTTAAAAAAATATGATTTATTCATAGTATGATTTATTAAAATGTATTATTTAGATACTGTTTGGGACCAAAACACGCTGTCGTAAAATTTTCGTAGCAGAAAAAATTTAAATACCCTAATACACATTACATTTCTTATCTTCACAATCTCTAGTATTGAGAAAATATTGTTGATATGATTGAACGATATAATTTTTTTTACAATGCTTCTCCTATCTCGCTAGGTTTGGAACGACGGTAGTTTACGGTAGACAGGATTAACTTTATGATATTTTAAAATGTTTGGTAATAATTAATGAAACTGGTTATAAACAAAGTTATAAACTGGTTATAAATTTACGTAATTTTTTTTTCTAATATATATTAAAATATTTGAACACCAAAATGTGGTAGAACAAGTGAGTATATATACTGAAACATTTTTGTAACATCTTTAAACACTTTTTAAAAAATCAATTTCATTTCATTTAAAATGCTTATTTCATTAGTTTTAATTTTTGCGCAAAGTATCCGATTTTTTATAACAATTCACAGCAAGTGCACATTTTGTCGAAAACGTGAACGAATTAAGCAACAGGAATTAATATTTCTTCTGAGTGAAAGTAATTTTCGCTAGTGAGAAATATTTTTTTATCTAAACTATAAATACCTGTCTAACACACAGAAATATCTAAATAGATAGCAGAGTGAATATATTAAACACTTACCCCCTTACTAATAAAACTTACGCGCCCGTTGATCTGGTGTGTAACTTCACGATGTACACAGTTACACGATCAACGGAAGCGTAAGTTTAATTAATAAGGGGACTAGAATTGCAGATATCTATTTTCATCACATGAAAAGGTATTGATCCCCCTTATGCTCTTATTTTCTTATTTGGTGTGCTTTACCTGAAGGCAACTCAGTTTGGCGGCGAAATTATGTTATTTGGTATGCTCTATAACATTTGACCTGGTTGGTGCCTTCACCTAAACCATTCTTGTCGTCTATTTTAATTGATGTATGTAAATTTTGCCTTAAGCTCCCGATTATTATCTATATACATAAAAATCAATTCCACTTTTCGTTGTAATTTTGTAACTCAAGAACGGGCTCACCTATCCAAACCAAATGTTTAGGCTTTGTTCGGACTATTTATTAGATGGTTTATGTGAAGTTTGCTTAAAATCAGTGGAGTGGTTCTTCATTTATCACATTTTTTTTGTAACAAATGAATTTAATAAATGGCGAATCATTTTGTTAATAGGTATTTCTCAGTCAAATAATAACTTTTTTCAGGTAGGGATTGTGCTGCCATATTGAATTTTTTCAGTTCTTTTTTTCTTTTTTGTTTTGTTGTGTTATGTCATTCATGCGGTCATTGACATAGCGAAGCACGTACCGGGCCGCTAGTGTAGTGTAACTTTTATTACATTCTCAGTCGTCACGTGCCTGTCGTTCATAGTGCCAGATCTAACTGTCAATTCTCTTTGTTTCAGACAATAGCCTACACCCTTCGCAATAACAACATAATGTTACGAATGATTGTAGATGGGGTAATACGGAACTATCATAAAAATATCTTCAACACCGCGAACGTTTCGTCCTGGCTCTTTGATGGTATCCAGGATCCACTCCTGGATTTTGCCAATAAAATTCCGTATCTACCTTTCGTTGTACCATTTGACAAATTTGGCTGGATGTACACGGTAACTATTATATACATATTGTTAATACCATTTGTGTCTAAGGATTCATTATTAGGAATACTGATTTTAACATAATTCGCTCATTCGCTCGGTACTAATGGCCAATATTAATAATCAATCCTAATCCAAAACTTGCTGTCCAAGATTGATATTTTGATCCATTTTTATGTTATCGCTTGCCAATAACATATCAGTGGACAGGATAAATATGACAATTAGGTATGGGATAGGCCGCCGGATACTCAGCTATCTAGATTGCTTGAAATCCATTAGATTGAGATACATTATTAACATTGGCTGTAAGTCGTAACTATAATTTTAGAAGTTTTACAGAAGAGTCAATTAAATATTTGTTTTGAAGGTATGATGTTTTGAAGGGACTTATTACAATCGACGTTATTTTGAAAGCAAGTTCAATATGTGCAGTTTCTATTATAATCGCAATCTACTCGATACATTGTCCATAACCTTGATTAAACACTTAAATTAAAGAACAGTGTTGCTTCAGTGTTCAATTAAAAAAAATAATGTGTTTGTTAGAAAATTTTGCTCTTGTGACTAAATAAAAATAAATAATTGAATTAATCAAACCGATTTTTCAACTGAAGCTAATAGTATTTCTGCGCATTTTGTCATACTTAACTTGTTATTAAAAAAAAAAAACTGTTGTTACGACATTGTTGCACGAAATGAGCGAATTATATAAATTTGAAAAATATCCAGGTTGGATGCCTGAGCCAGAAGTTAGTACTCATGACTCTGAACCTACTACTTAGTAGATCAAAGTATTAGTGACAATTAATTCTGAATAAACGTGGGAATAACATACTACATGTAATTTTGGATCCAGTGATACGATCAAGGGCCTATTCTGATCCCATAATAGTTTTTATATTTATTTATCTTTATACTTATTTTGGTGAGAGTTTTGGAAATGACCGCAACGGAATATCTGTTTTTATCAAAATAGACAACTCGTTATTTAAATATTTTGACTTCAATCAATCATATTTTAAATAAATAAGAACTCGATAAGCATCAACAATCGAATGATTTGCGATTGATATAAATCGATATAATATCGACATAGTATTATGAATTAGCGGTAGTACCTAAATTGATATTGAATTGTATTAATCAACAAAAATAAAATTGGGTTTTTTCCAATTTTCTAATAAAAAAATGTTGTTCGGGATTGGATAAGTGCCCAGTTGGCGATAGGCTTGCCACCTATTACATAGTGGGACTTAGTGTCTTCGGCTAGTCGTGGGTGCCCTGGTTGTTCCTCTGCCTACCTCTTTGGGGATATGGGCGTGAATATATAATTATTAAATTTTCGAATTAAAAAATAAACCCATCTCGTTACATAAGTAATACTATTTCCACAAAGAATAATACAATAAAATCTATTTTTGTTTCGTTAATTTTAATTTACGATATGACGTATAACATAGAAACATAAAAGTTACTATTTTCAGTAACATTCATATAATAATAAAAAAGTAATAAAATGTTTTTGCTAAAGTGCTAGGAGAGCAAATTCAGAATTTTTCTGTGACTAATATATGAAACATGTTAACATGAATTGTTTAACTGATTAGTAATATTGTAGGTATGAAGATAACATTGCTAATTCATATTTTGTAGATTATATCGCAAATATTTCGCTTACATTCCGCCACTCCCTCGAAAACTTCCTTTTCGATTTTTAAATTTTTCCATTCCTAATTAGGATATCCTCAGATCATTCTAGATTTACCTATCTGCAAGGTGCTACCTCTACTAGTTTAAGAGGCTGTTAAAGTCTTAATATGTCTTTAATAGAAAGGAAAAATTGTATCAAATCATACTTTTATTTGTGTAAAATGTGCTACAAATATTATTTCTGGTTTAATTAGAAATGTATATAGTTTTACGAATTTTAATCAACAATTCGACGTGAAAAATTAAATTTGATTTTATTGACTAAAATACTAATTTAAATTCAGGACACTCCACATCCCCTATCCGTTTAAATTTATCTTAATTAAATAAGAATATTGATATTAAAACCTTTTTACACTATCTAGTAATAAAAATATAGTAACAGTGAAAATATAAACCTAAAAGAATGAGTTTTGGCGCCATCGAGAGAAAAGATGGTGGAAGTTTTTTCATAATTATTGAATTTCGTGTTAATATTGAGTGAAATTAGTCAATTTTATTGGTATTTTGTACAATTTTGTTCAGTAAAAGTGCACAAATAAAATAATCATAAAGAAATTAGCGTATCGTATATTTTGTCGTTGCCGCCAAATCTCGTTAAATGAGCTTGTGTAAAAAGGCCACCGCTTTACCCAAGAGCCTGACATGACTTATTGACGAATTACGACTGATGACTAATTAAAATTAATTGAAATTGATATAAAATTTGATGCAAATTTCTACTTGACTAATGGCTAAATACTAACGTGAAGGCCAAAACTTAAAGAAAGAAAGAAGAAAAACCTAAAAAAATAATGATTTAACATGTCAAAATTTTCGCACTTAGAAGCTACAAACATTGTTACTGTATCACTAGATAAAGTATCTTCACGCCCAAATCCCCGAAGAGGTAGGCAGAGACACAACCAGGGACCCACGACTAGCCAAAGAC
>NJDC01007621.1:43058-63088 GCA_002245475.1 Calephelis virginiensis
AGATGGATTGTGACCTGGATTAACATATAGGCTATTTTAAATCCCGATCGCACACCGGGTTTCTGTGAAAACGCGGGCGAAGCCGCAGGTAGCAGCTAGTGAGGTTATAAGTTCAAAGTTAATATTTAAAAAGTTTCTTTGCTTTTAATTTATTTTTACAAAATAACTCCGCTTGTCCTCTATAGGTATACTATATTATACTCTTTGCTCCGCTTAATCACATGATATGTCAAAGCAAGATTTTTTTATAATTTTAAAAAAAATGTTACTTTGTATAAAGATCATTTTTTAATTCTAGTTTTTCAAGTCCCGTTGTAGCCTAAGCTTGTTTACCCCAAATAGTGTTTTAATGGTGCAGAAATATAACATCCGGTTTTTTGCGATTTTTGTTGGTGGTTTCCATGTGGAGCTTCGCTTGTTCTGGCTAATCCAGGCGAGATTAATTCGGCTCGGACTTAATTCTTTTTACTCAATGAAACATTTTAATCTATCCATGTGGAGATTGGCTTGTTCTGGCGAGATTTATTCGGCTCGGCCTTAATTTTTTTTGAATTATTGAAATTTTTTAATCTATTATTCAGGGCTAAGATATGTATATACACGTTTATGCGTGCGTTGCCAACCTGAGGTCGGGATGTTAGGCCTCGAGCAAAAGTAAGTTTACCGGCTACTTTACCCTCCAAACCGAAACACGTCATGACGTTATGGCGGCAGGAATAGGCCATTTTCATTATTCAGGGCTGATAAAAAAACCAAAAAACTGTTTTTTTATTCGGTCTAGCAGTTTTAGAGTTCTATGTTTTGTGAGTAACATGACTTTGCTTTGTAATCATAGATAGATAATATTAATGTATTTTGAAAGTTCTAGAACTAGAGCCGCTATGACACTTTCATATTTTACCAAAAAGATCGATTGCTCTGGCGTTGCTTTTGGAAAATCTGACAGTCTAATTTTATTGGAGCCCGCTGCGTTGCCCGCGTGGTTAATGGTCCCACGGGATATTTTTTTCGGGATAAAAACTATCCTTATCTTAATCCAAGATACCCTCTATGAGTGTACCAAATTTCATGAAGTATTGGTTCAAAAGTTTTTGCGTGAAGGAGTAACAAACAAACAAGCACAAACTTTTGCAATACGAATATAATATTACAAAAGACTAATTGGCCCCGTGACCCACTGTATCCGCGACATCGTCAGCGTAGAATAGATTTTCATACAAACTTTCGTCCTTTTATACTTAGTTCTCAAAAAAGTCAAATTTTTCAAAGAAAGGTAGTCTTTGTTTGAACTCGGATTTTTGAGTAAATATCAAATTTTATAAAATTCAGTCTAGCGGCTTAGCCGTATAAGCGTATCAGCCGTAAATGCATAAAGAGACTTTAGTATTTACAATATTAGTATGGTAATATTTTATCATTACTTCATAATATGTTTATTTACAGGCTTGTTACTGTGACGAGAAAAGAGACGAAGACTGCATGCCGGCTGGGATCCTGAATGTATCAACATGCCACTTCGGAGCTCCAGCGTTTGTGACTCTCCCACACTTCCTCGGCGTAGATGACTACTACCCAAACAAAATTGAGGGGCTACAACCGGAAGAGTGAGTTTTTTTTATTAAATATTTAATCTCCTTTTTTTTAAAAAAATCCTCTCCTCCTAAAAAAAATTAATAAATCTCCCAAGGTAAGAAAAGTGAATCGCAATAATATTTTTTTAATGTAAGTATCGTCACACCCATATCCCCGAGGCAGAGGCACAACCAGGGCACCCACGACCAGCCGAAGACACTAAGTCTCACAATGTGATAGGTGGCAAGCCTATTGCCAACCGGGCACAAATCCAATCCCGAGCAACATATTTTTTTTAGAAAATTGAAAAAGCCACATTTTCTTTTTATTGCCCGACCCGGGATTCGAACCCTCATGAAGTCAAGTCCAACACCTGGACCGCTAGAGCACAGGGGCGATAATTTAATATTTTAATGTAAGAGGTCAGCGAACAAGCATACGGCTCTTCTGATGGTAAGAGATAACCGTGGCCTATAGACACCATAGATTGTACAGGTGTGTTGTTGTCCTGTGGTCGGGATGTTAGGCCTGTTGCGCTAGTCTACCTACTCTACCTTCTATGCCGAATCATGGCAGAGTCGTGGCGGCAGGAACGGGCAAGGTGGTGATCCTTACCTGAGCAAGTTGCACAGCTCTCCACCAGCAGTGCTCCTTTTTATGATATTGGAAGGCAAACAAGCAGACGGATTTCCTGACGGTAATAAATTTACGCCGCCTAGAGACATCAAAGGTGGTAATGGTGAATTGCCAACCTGAAGCCGGGATGTTAGGCCTCGCGCAAAATTAAGTTTACCGGCTACCTTACTCTCCGAACTGATACACGTCAACGACAAACACTGACGTTATAGCAGCAAAAATAGGTAATGCGGTGGTACCAATCGAAGCGAGTTACTGCAAAACTCTACCACCTAGTAAAGGTCCTGTTAGTAATTACTTACATTTTGACCTGTGCCCGCCTCTTAAACGCTGCCTGGCAGAGGCAGGTAGTCGATTGTACTCAGCAGACCCGGACCAACTCAGGGAACATGATCACGGACAGAATTTGAAATTACTTGCGCAGGTCTTCCAGATACCCGACGCTTTAGTCTCAAACATATGCTGGTCCGGATCTTCTGCATATAAAATAGCTCTAAAATAGTTGAATCCCTACCCGGGTTAGTTGCTCTCCAGCACTTCTCTACACACACAACACACTACTACTCTAGTTTAGTTGGTAACCCATTAAACCTATGCCCTCCTCTTACAAGCTTCTAGAGAGGAAGGCAAATAGTTTGTCTTACATAGCGAACCAGACCAACACCTAGTACAAATATAAAACAGTAAGGAAACTACCTGCAAGCATTTTAAACGGCACAATCATATAATAATGCGAATCGACGAAATCGCAACTTTCATGATGATTCACAGCAAATATTAATAACCTTTCTAAGATAAAAAAAATTGCTATATCAGATTAGTTGTAAGGTGATCGCTATTAGTTTTCAATTATAAACAAAAATCTTAGCAACGAAGGAGTTTTAGTCAACTGATCCCGCTCCAAAGTTATCCCGCGGGATGAGTTGACTAAACAAAACATTTAATTATTTTTGTTTGGTCAACTGATCCCACATGAAAAAAGATAATAAATAAATGCGTTATTAGTATGATATGTACAATCGTATATACAAAATCTTTAGGATAAAAAATTACACACCATTATATTAAAAAGGTACTATTTCATATATAAATATAAATATTAATATTGTAAATATTTTATCCGGCAGTTGCCTAATAACTAACTTTAATTTTTACCTGTCTGTATCTGAAACAACAAAAAATTAATGAAGGTGAAGTTAGCCCCTCGCAAATTAGCCTCTCCAGGGCAGCGATAACGCGGCCCGCTTTCATACAAATGTTATAAAACAAAATTCAACTTTTGTATACTTTGACAGTCACTGATCAAGGCTTACGTGATCTCTTTAGTTTTCAGTATAAAGAAGTTAGGTAAAATTTGAAAAAACTTAGATGTTGGTGTAGTTATTAAATTTTTTTCGACAACATTTAAAAAAAATAGTGTCTTAGTTTCCATACGATGTGCATCCCCAAATGTACAAAAGATATGTTAAGGAAAGACATAGGCGTATATTGAAACCATTTTAATAACCCCTTGACCCCGTCGGATATGAAAAGAATGGTCTGAGCTCTAAGTATTTTTTTTCTATTGACATAGATACCTCACAGAATTGCCGCCTTTTTTTGTCATATCCGGCAGGGTCAGGGGGTTATGCAAACGGTGTTAATATATGCCTACATTCATTGTCTATTTATTTTGTGTGATATATGATGATAAAATTTTAATAAGTACACCAACATCTATTTTTTTTTTCAGATTCTACCTAACCTTTTTACACTGAAAACTAAAGAGTTGACGTAAGCCTTGATTAGCGACTGTCAAAGTATACAAAAGTTGAATTTTGTTTAATAACATTTGTATGAAAGCGGGCCGCATTGTCGCTGCCGTGGAGAGGCTAATTTGCGAGGGGCTAACTTCACCTTCATAAAAATTACCGTCGTTTGATTAAAGTTTGCTTAAAACTATAAAAAAATAAAGTAAAAGTATGCTTTTACTTTATTTTTTTATAGTTTTAAGCATTTGATTTAAAGATTTAAGCATTTAAGTCTTTTGATTTAAAATACCAGAAGTTAAAACTAAATAATATTACAGTTACCCTTAATTGATTATTCCGTACACGATACATTAAAATTAAATAACTGAAATTCATTTTTATTATTGTGACACAACCAAATAAAAACTAATAAATAAATCGAAAGAACAACTCTACACACTAAGTTTTTGATTAATTTTACTTATATCTAGTCAAAATCACATACAAAACGCTAGACGAGGCTTGGTTATTTTAATGATTCACGCGAATCTTAATCGGTATTTATTAAAAGTAACGGGAAATATTAAAAGTAATGCCAAATACTTTTTTTCGTGTCTGTATAAAACATAAAGTGTATCAATGGGATCAGTTGACCGATTCAAAACATTTATTAGCGGCCAATATTAATAATCAATCCTAATCCAAAACTTGCTGTCCAAGATTGATATTTTGATCCATTTTTTATGTTATCGCTTGCCAATAACATATCTGTGGACAGGATAAATATGGCAATTAGGTCTGGGATAGGCCGCCGGATACGCAGCTATCGAGATTGCTTGAAATCCATTAGATTGAGATACATTATTAACATTGGCCGTAGGTCAACTGATCCCGCGGGATGAATTTGAGCGGCCTCAGTTAAAGACTCTAGAAGGACTACCTTTATCTCTTGTATAGGTTATTAATATTGGCAGCCAGTTAGGAACATCGAACATTATGATCTGGTAGTAAGTGCCGCGTCTTACCCGTTTTTTTGCTGGGATTAACCTACGCCATGAGATAATCTACTTATGTTATTTGTAAACCACGTAGTTATTGCAATTCGAGTGATAAAAAATAGCATGACAATCTTATTTCTTTAATGGCGTGCAGTTAAGTATTTTATAAACTGAACTGAGTTTCCATACTGTTTCACATTTGTACTGTAACAACATGGCTTCACTGTACGGCTTATGTGCCGTAGTTTAGTAAGGTTTTCTGATAAATGATTGATGTGATGATTGACCAGTAGTTTCGGGGGCTATTTATTAAACACTAACAAACTTTTCCTCCTCGAAATAATTGTGGACACTTTTTTGAGCACACTTGAATTTGAACCCTATAAATTCAAAGTTTAGAATCATACTCCTAGATATTTACCACTGGTCCTTCAAACTTTACCGCTTTTTGCGTTGTAACAGTTTTTTCATCAAATATTAGGGGTTTCGTCCAAGGATACTTTTGTTGGAAGGCGTATTTACAACCGTCTAAAACACTTTTAAGAATTTAAATAAACTGTTTTCGTTTAATTAAAAAAATCCTTTTTTTGTACATATAATATATGGTTATTCTTCAACTGAATTCCTTAAACTAAACCTGGAACTGTGTTAAATTGATTTCAACTGTACAAATACGAAAATATTCTTTGTATCCGTAATGCCCAAGCGGTAGGCGAGCGGAGGTCCAATCAAATCGCAGAAGTCCTTCTGCGATTTTCTAAAAGTACTTGGTCAAACAGTGTTATAGGTGGCAAACCTTTCGCTAACTGGGCATATATCTAATCGCGCACAGCGTTGTATTTATTAAAAAAAACAACTTTGGAGTTGTCAGACTCTGGAATTGAAATCGAGACCTCATGTAGTCAACGCCCACATCGCACACGCAAAGGCTTTTCTTTAAGAAAATATTCGGTTTACAAGTTTTGTTGGCTGATTGGCAATTTTCGTCTCTTTTTTTAAGTATAGAATATTCAAAAGATATTAATTATCTATATTAAATATAAAAATCAGTGTCACTTTTTCTTGTAATTTTATAACTAAAGAACGGGCTGACCTAACCAAAACCAAACAGGCTTTGTTCAGACTATTTAGTAGATGGTTAACGTGAAGTTTGCATAAAATTGGTGGAGTGGTTCTTCATTTATCACATTTTTGTAACAAATAAATTGAAAAAATGGCGGATCATTTTGTTAATAGATATTTTTCATTAAAATTCAATCTTTTTTCTGATGATAGCACAATCCTCGCTGTCATATTAAAACTTTTTATTTTTTTTTCTTTTGTTGTGTTATGTCATTCCGTATGAATGGAACATACGAAGAGAATGGAATACGGAATGGAATATACGGAGCGAAGCACGTACCGGGCTGCTAGTAACATATAATAAAAGAAAGTCGTGTTAGTTACATTATACATTATACGACACTATATAGTCTAAAACGGCTTAACCAACTTGGCTGAAAATTTATGAGGAGGCCTAACACCAGTAGAAGAACATTGGATACTTTCTATCCCGTTCAACTGCCAGGAAACTAGGGAAAACAAGGTTTTGATTTTGACCATACAAACTGAACGGGTGCAACGAAGGCACAGCTAGTCAATATGTAAAAAATAATTTGTTGTCTTTTTTTTAAAATGCATATTTTTTTTCAGAAGCCACAACTTCAGAATGTCTATAGAGCCGGTGACAGGAATGCCGCTGCACATATCAGCTCAGATGCAGGTCAACGCTTTAATCCGACATGTGCCAGGAATAAGGTAAGGGTATACCTAGATGAATAATTGAGAGCAGTACAACTGTAAAAACCGACTCTATTTCATATACCACATCGCGGTTTGATATTTTTATTTTACGAAAAATAGCAAATGTTTCCGAAATGGTTAACATAAATTTTGTCAACATCCTACTAGTTGTTTTTGAGTTACACTTAATAATGCATACATAAAATGTATGCACTATTAAAACCATTGCACTATTAAAGTAAGGGATTCTCTCCGGGAAAAATTTAAAGAAATAAATATTTTAACCTTCAGTTCTCAATACATTTATGAGAATTTAATGTATGTTAAAAAAAATCTATGTATGTTTACAAAAAAATGTGATGTTCACGACATTAATACGAGGAATAAAAATAATCTAGCCGTATACAAAACTCGTCTCCATAAAATTAGTAAATCCTTTTTGGGTCAATGTGTATGTTTCTACAATAAGTTGCCCATTGGTATTAGAGATCTACCTTTAAATAAGTTTAAAAAATTGTATAAAAGCAAAACTATGTCAAAAAGGCTATTATACGGTCTCAGAGTATTTGGAAGATGAACATGCTTGGGGATAGAGTTTTCAATCTCCCACTAAAATTTGTAATGTGATTTGTTGTACCTTTTATTTAAGTTAAAGTAAGATTGCAATTTATATTTTTAATCTAGTTTATACGAGTATTGTAATTATTATTATTGAAAAAAAGACAAGCCCGCTGAGTTTCTTTCGCCGGATCTTCTCAGTGTGCCGCGATTCCGATCCGGTGGTAGTTTTTAAAAAAATGTCGACGCGCACAAATACCACTTGTATGGTTAAAGTGAATAAAGATTATTCTGATTCTGATTCTGAACCCAATAACCACTAGTTGGATCATGATAAAACTACTCGTAATGTAACAAACATAAAAAAATAGATAATCGCCTTCTTTTTTAAAGTCGGTTTAAAACGTTACAGGAGACTGTGTGAAGTAAGTGGATGATAGTGGACCAGAGCTTTTTATATTTTCATATGTTTAATTGAAGAAACGCTAATACTGTTTTACGTATCACTTATAATTTATTATTTTGTAAATAGCCTGCCGGTTTCGCTTATAACAGCATCATCAGGGCTAAAACTCTAACTACTATCAATATTTTTATATTTAATTTCATTTTTTTCGTGAAACGTTATAATTCGAAAAGGGATGGCACCTTTATCAGATTTGAGTTTGTCATCAGTAGTGTAACTCTGAAATCTCAATTTCAGGTAAATTGGAATCGTATATTATGTCATTTTAGGTACTCCTGAACACAGTAACTAGAGGATTATTAACATTTACTTCTAAAGTCTACCACCTAGTCTGATGTCACGGTGTTAGTGACGGTAAGCCTATGCTCGCCTTTTCCGAGTTGCCTGGCAGGAAGGCAGATGATCTATTCTGCAAAGGAACCCGGACCAACAAGAGGGAAACGTTAAAAAAAACGTTCCGTCTAAGACGTTACAAGGACGTCACCTCGGTGGTCTAGCGTTCCAAGTGTTGGACTTGACTTCATGAGGTCCCGGTTTCGAATCCCGGGTCGGGCAACAAAAATAATACACATACATACATACATACATATCTTCACGCCAAGTCCCTTACGGGGTAGGCAGAGAATAACCAGTGCCAGACTTCACGATCCTGACAAACCTGTCTTGCTTCCTTCACATTCATAACCCTTTTCATACAAACACGCCGGTTTCGGAGACTCTTGACACCACCCTCGGATAATATCCGATTGATCTGATCGTGAAATGTCAGCCTTGGTCTCCCCGGGTACCCGGGTCCATCCACATTCGCAAAATTAATAACAAAAATAATGTCCAACTTTCTAATAAAAAAAGGTTGCTAGGGATTGAAAATGTACCCGTTTGGCGATAAGCTTGCCACCTATAACATTGTGGGACTTAGTGTCTTCAGTTAGTCGTGAGTACCCTGGTTGTGCCTCTGCCTACCCCTTCGGGGGTATGGGCGTCAAGATACTTACTTTCACTTACGTTACAAATATTTCAGTATCAACAACCAGCTTCCGGATCCTGACATACTCCTGCCGATGTTTTGGTTCCGCGAAGACATCTCCGTTAACAAGGAGTACGCAGACTTCGCCAAGTCAGCTCTGGACGTCAAGTATGGGATGCCGTATGTTTTTTATTGTCTTACGGTAAGGATCTGGTTTTTTAAATAGTTACATAGGTATCAATATTTTTCTTTGAAATGTAATCTGTATCACTGTCAATTTTTTCTTCTTCATTTATAAATATGCCTTTCGATTGTTTTTTACGTCTACTTTTGCCAATGTCAAGTTAGTTATTATTGTACTTATATATATACGTTATGCACAAAGCTATGTCAGGTCAGGCTCTTGAGTGAAGCGGTGGCTTCGTTACTCAAGCTCATCTAGTAAGATTTGACGGCAGCGAGGAAATAGACGATACACTAATTTCTTCATGATTAGTTCATTTGTGCACTTTCACTTTCTCACCTAAGTTAACCAATTTCACTCAATATAAACTATAATAATGATAAAATTGCGACCACCTTCATTCAAGATGGCGCCAAAAAAAAAATCTTCAATTTCATTTCAAACTATATTTACAAAATATGTAAGATTTGACTTTATATTCCTTAGAATTAAAAAAATACAAGTTTTAAGCACTAACACTGTGTAAAGTATTCCGGCAACTTCTTTTCACAATAAAAATGTCATGTGAATGCAATTTGACAATGCAACTTATTTTTTTAGTGAAAACTTCTTCTAAACTCGAGTCAGGACCTGATCAAAAATTCGTAAGACGGCAGAGGGCGCTTGCGCGAATAAGACGGTGCAGGGCGCTTGCGCGAATGTTCGTGTTGTCGTGTTTGTGTGCGATAGCGCAATAAATGAATATTGTATTCTACCACATAAATACTGATAATTATAACAATTCGTGCAAAATGATTCCCTTACCATGCCAAAATATCAAAAATGCATAATGTTAATATTCAAGTTTTCACTTCTACTGGCACTCCCGAAGTGCAACCTTTAGTTTTTTTTAACTTGAAATGACTCTTGCTTGTAATTACTAATTAATCTACTAATATAGTAATAGCAAAAACTACTTATGTTTTTATTGGCAACTCTCCATGCGTAGTGCGCCTGGGAGGAGATTTTTTAATACTTACCGCACAAATTACGGAACGGGGCCGTCCATTAATCACGTGAGGCTGGAAAGGGGGGGAGGGGGTAAGCCAAAAATAACGAAGTATTACAAAGAGGAAGGGGGTTGTAGCGTGATATCACATGTATTTATTTTATCATTGAAGGCGTAATCAAATCGCGATTTCTAAACTGCAATTATCCACTTCTTAAGTGTTGAAGAAAACCCGACTGATCTTTATTTTTTTTTTGTTTTTATTTTTCTTTGTTATCGCCTCTGTGGTCTAGTGATCAGGTGTTGGACATGACATGACATGGTTTTGATTCCCGGGTCAGACACCAAAAATAAAATTGTTTTTTAATTTTTTTAGTAACAAAAAACGTTTTTCATCATGCTTTTGTTTGCCAACTATCTCGTTGTAGATTTAGCGATACGGGCGCGGACATCACAGCGGATATACCTACTGACTCAAACCTACTGATTTTCATTTATTATTTTTTGTGCCAATCGAAATCAACCTGAATTATTTAAGCGCAGTGAAACTGCAAAAACCAACACAAGTTATTTCATTTACACGACACGATTTGAAACAAAGGTAGAGTTTATATATATTTTTTGTAAGTTTAATCGATTTCTCTATTATTGCTGAACCTATTTTACAATTATTTTTTTATTTAAAAGAGCAAGCTTCCGATACAGTCTTATTACCAGTCCAGCTACCAAATCAAACATCAAATATTTTTTTCTTAGTCTACTTATAAGTAGAAAAATAACTTAAGATAAAAATAAGTAATAATTTATGCAATACTAGACTACCCGGCGAATTTCGTTCACTTGACACTCCATACACTCTGCCTACCGTTCACTTACATTTGCACTAGACGCGATCATCTGTAATCTCGAGCTACA
Source organism: Calephelis virginiensis (assembly GCA_002245475.1). Lineage (NCBI taxonomy): Eukaryota > Metazoa > Arthropoda > Insecta > Lepidoptera > Riodinidae > Calephelis > Calephelis virginiensis. Next base: position 53,855 of record NJDC01007621.1, read on the forward strand.
AGTTGTACTAATGCTAATAAGCTGTCACTTTTTAGTCAGCAGCTATTCTTTGTAAATATCTTTAATGTAGCGAATTCATTCGTCTACACTCTTTTATTATAAGTAGGTACCTATTAATTAAGTTTAACTCAAAACCACTAGTGGGATGTAGACAGCATTTTGGCGCGACCATCTTGAAGTCATGACCTACCCTGAAAAAAAAAAGAACCATCAAACCGGTTTTGCGGAGTCTGTTATACCTAGGAAGTGCGATATTTTAAATAAAAAAAAATTGGTTTAGAAATGGAAAACGGGTAACATACCGATAAAAAATATAGTCGGTAATTTGGTTAAAAAAAATACACGTGATGTTGGGTGGGGGATGGGGGGAACCTTAAATATCACGATGTATCACCGAGAGGAAGGGGGGGTCAAAAAATGCTAAAAATAACCTCACGTGATTAATGGACAGACCCAACCCACAAGTTTATAAAAAGAAAAGTGATAAATAGTATATTAATATTAATACATGCAATAACTCCTTTTTTCAGATATTCGGCGTAGTGCTACTATTGTCTGGACTGTGGTGTTGTCGAGGTTCAAGATTCTCGATACCGAAACACAGTGATATCGACAAATTTGCGAAAGAGACATTTTTGAAACACAAACAACAAAGATAATGGACACATTTTCGTTTTTATTTTATGTTAAGGAAACAATACTATTTTTTTTATAAAATATTAGGAAGCTCAAATTCATTCCAATCACTTCCATTTTACAGCTTAGTATTCAAGCCTGATTGTTGAAAGTTTCAGTATTTTTTACTAAAACGTTATCAGGTATCAATATTTTTGTAGCTTGGGCAACTTCCATTTTGGAAGTTTTATTAATCAGCATCAAGTTTTGTATAATTTCGCAATAGACGACTTATTTTTAAAAATAGTCATAAGTAGTCATAGTCAATCATATCTGAGTCTTGAGAAAAGTAGTGACATTCTTACCTAGGCTCATGAGATTTGGCGGTATCGAAAAATATACGATAGTACACTGATTTCTTCATGAAAAATACACATGAACACTTTAACTGAGCAAAGTTTTGTATAATGCCACCAAAATTGATTGATATACACTTGAAATTCAAATATGAAAATTGCGTCCATCTTTTGTCTCGATCCTGCCAAATACTCATTCATCCATTTGACTAATTTTAGTACGGCTAATAGGTTCAATTGTTTTGATTTGCATTTTTGTAGCCAATAGATCTCCTATTGAGATACTTATAAGACTGTTAGTTATTGCCAAATGTATAGCATGTGGTTAGGACTTAGTTCGGTTATTGTTCCAAGCATAAGAGGTCTAGTTAAAGTGTAGTCTCAGTCAAGTTCTGGCCAAGTACAATGGAAGAAATTACTGAAAGAGCAAGAAACTACTAAAGTAGGGAAACAACTACGTCCAGCAAAGGGCACAAATGATGAACACGCAAACCATGACAAATACATGCTATAACAAAATATGTTTATTAATGTTATTATTAAAATAAAGCTGGCTGTGGTACCTTTAGTTATGTGCATTATTTTTCTTGATTATTTTAAGCAACTTTCATGAGGTGAAGTTTGATTAAATGTTATAGGTATTTTTTTATGATACTGGAAGGCAAACAAGCAGACAAACCTCGTGATAGAAAGAAATTCACGAAGCCTAACCTAAGATGGTAATGGTGCGTTGCCAAGCTGAGGTCGGGATGTTAAGCCTCGTGCAAAAGTAAGTTTATCGGCTACCTTACCCTCGAAACCGGATCACGTCATGACGTTATGGCGGCAGGAATAGGTAAGGCGGTGGTACCAATCCGGGTGAGTCGCTGCGAAACTCTACCACCTAGTAAATAAGTATATTTTGTTTTCCTTGATTTATTGAGATTGAGGTTATTAAAAAATCTTGAAAGACTCATCAGTCTCTAGGATAGCGAGTAATTTTATTCTTTGTATTTTAAATTAATGTTTAATTTATTTGTGAAATTGTAAATTTAACGTACTGTGCATTTCTAGGATAATTTTAGTTACTAAATTTTATTGTTAGTTAGTTTACTTACAATGTCGAAATTATCAGCTTTTTAAGTTACGTTCTAAAAAAGCAATGACGCAAAAATACAGCTAAAACTGAATTTATGTACTGTAGGTGTGAGTAAATAAAGTAATATATAAAGTAAAGTAGTAAATTTTTAGATTAAATAGTTTCAAGGGCATTCGTTGCATTTCATACAAATTTGTTGTTAAGAAACTCCACTTGTACATTTGATTACTTTATTTAAGAATTACTTTTATTTAAGGCCCACTAATTTCAACGATTGAAGCCTCATCAGGGTCATTATACTTTAAAACTCAAACAGCAGAAATAGCAAAATAAACTATGAAAATGTACAAATGAATCTTATTAATCCTAATAATGGAATTTCGCCACCCTCCGATGACGTCAAATATAACACTATGTGTGCTAGTGGGTCTAGTTTCAATTTGATTTTATATTTTCTTATTACTTATTCAATTGCTCTTTTTGGCATCTGTTGTAAATAAAATACAGTTTTTAAAATATAAATATATAAAAAGAAGACGTTATTATTTAAGTAGAAAGTTATCATCATGCCAAAATAATGGTATGATATCTAAGATTAGAAATTTCCAAATTGTAATTTAATTTATTTTAGAGTATAAAAACTGTACGTTCAAGTCATTAGTGTGACTTTTATACTTAATGGGCCTTATAATTGAACCTTGTTACACTCCCCGTTATAAGTTGCACGCACGCGTTAAGCTTTGCTTATCAATCACTTATGGAACACTGATTCAGAAAATTTAAATTAAAAAAAAAAACCTTAAACTTTTTTTGGTAACTAAATTGTATTTCAATTGAAAAGTTATTTTCATATATACGTTTATTGGCCTATTCTTTAAAGTACTTAAGTTATTCAAAAACTTCATACGTACACATATGCCATATAATTTTACATAGTACTTATAATTTAATTTTTAGAACGGAGATATTAATTTAATTAGCATATAGATAATGCCAGATTTGCACGTAAATTCTTCTTAAGTTTGATATCGTTGAACTGCATTTCCGTGATAAAAATCTTATACAAAGGTTTTTTAATCCCTATTTTTGAAACTGTTGTTGTAAACTTAAAACCTTGTAAAGAAACAGGTATCAAAACTCAATTACTCTAATTTTTAATTCGAATAATTTTAAATGATCGAGTATTTACTAACGGCCAATATTAATAATCGATCCTAATCCAAAACTTGCTGTCCAAGATTGATATTTTGATCCATTTTTATGTTATCGCTTGCCAATAACATATCCGTGGACAGGATAAATATGGCAATTAGGTATGGGATAGGCCGCCGAATACGCAGCTATCTAGACTGCTTGAAATCTATTAGATTGAGAAACATTATTAACATTGGCCATAAGACAACCAGTTAATATTTTTAAATATAATATTATTAGCATAGAAATGTATGATTTTGTAATATATGTAATTCATTGGACATAATTATTGACTGAATCATAAATTAAGTACATATATTAGTTACAAAATACACTACAATACTACACTAGTATGGTTTTGAATTAATAATAATATTTTAATGCATTTAATCCCTTAAACTTGGTATTTTATTATATTGCATCTTATAAAATATTTATGTGTGTATATTTTAGGTAAATGTGAACTAGGACAAATGAAATCACTTTCAGGAAGGTTCTATATCAAAGAACCCATTAAAATGTACCAAAGGCCATTAACAATATACCAAACCCATTAACAATAACAATATACGTAATTTCTAAATGAAGGAGTTTATAAAAGAAATTAAAGAAACTATTGTAAGAGATTCTACTTATAATTCTAACATTGCCTCTACAATAATTCTAAGTGCACTTTCATATACTTCTAAATTAAAAAAAAAGAGTGTGTGTACTCATGTACGCACGTAAGAAGTTATACTTCTTTGGCGTAACAATCCAAAAATACCAAATAAAAAGGTTCGCAACTAACTTCAGGGTGTTGATTTTTTCTGTCGATAGCAACTAACTTTAGACTGTCACATTTATCTGTCGGTGTGCGCGCGCATCGTAAAAATTCACTCTCATCATTTTTCCCAATCGCGCCAAAAGAAGTATAACTTCAAAAACAACGATTTCAATATTTTTAAGCGACTTCCAAGAGGAACAGGTGCTCAAGTCATCTGTATGTTTTATTTTTATTTTTTTTTACTTTTACTGGACCAATAACAAACTGATTTTGATGGTTTGTTTTTTTTTACAAATACAAGTCCTATTCCCAGGTCCTTCCATATTAATTTTATCATGATCAATAAATATGATATCGCCAAAATAGAGAAAAAATGTGTGCATTATTTAGTTGAACTCAAAAACTGTAAGTAGGATTTTAATAAAATGTCCCACCATCTTGGAATCATTATATTATGCCTTTCGTAAAAATAATTATTAAATTACGACGTGGTAATTAGTAGAATCGGTTCTTGCTATTTTACTAGACTTATATTATTTGTAACAATGAATTGTTTTTTGCATACCAATTTGTATACCAACTTTTTCATTGGTATGATATTATGTATTTTGTCTTTGTCACCTGATATTTATATTTACTACAATTAAACTAGATATTTATTATCTTTTTTTTATTATATCTAAACTTATAATGAGATTTCAATTGATCGAAATGAAATTAAAATAGTAAATTGAAATTGTTTTTTTTATTTGTGTTCCAGTTTCAGTTTTTCGCAGGAATAGTATTTTAACCTTTTTACCTATTCCAAAAAGGAGGTAGTTTCTAATTATTTTTTTTGTGTTTGTTACGTGAATACTCCGCCAATTATGAATGTATTTTGAAGGTACTTTAAGGTAGGTCATGATTCAAAGGTTAAAATTTTATTCCTAAGGACTAGTTTTCCCGGCGAACTTCGCTCCACCTATTTCTATTTGTATCTATGGGGGAACTTAAAATGTTGTTTTCTATTTTTATCGCAGTTTTCCCTTTTTCTTACCCTTTAAACCTTCCCCGGACTTCCACAAATAATTCAAGACCAAAATTAGCCAAATTGGTCCACCTCTTCTCGAGATTTAGCGGGACTAACGAAAGCAATTGATTTTTATATATATGAAAATTTAATTTCCTTACATTGCAGTCGCAGATAACATTTTTTTCGAAATTTGGATAAATTTTTGCAAGAGAAAAAGATAAACTCCGATGGGCGCAGTCCAAACCATCTTTAGAGATTTTATTGATTCCCGTCCGTTTAGTAAAACGATTAATGAACTACATACGAGATGCATAAGTGCAAAAATAGCAATGGTTCAAATTTTGATTAGATAAATATATTACATTAAAATATTCACATTATGGATTACAGATGTAGGGACCTAATACCTACGTAAATATAAACTTTCGGACACCATTTCTCCGAATTTTTTCAAGGGCAAATTTGCCTGAAGGTTTTGCGAACAGATAGCCAGATCTTTTTCTTTTTTTAAATAAGATGATGCTTTCGTTACAATACGATGGTGATTATGCAAAAAAATAAAAATAAAACGGATTTAGTATGTGTTTATTTTCTTGGTTTTTTTTTCCATTTTCATTTTTCCATTTTCAATCCGTCTTCGTATTCTAATTCTAAATTCAAATTTTTTTAATGAACCGACAAAACCTTTGTGTAGCTAAGAACTCAATCACATCTGCTTTAAAAAACCCGCATCGGGATCTGTCTATCTGTTCATAAGTTATGATGCCACAGACACACAAACATACACATACACAGACGTCAGACTTATACAACCCGGTTTTCCGTCGGAGGTTCAAAATTACTTTTCTGAGCACATTTTTCTCTACCGTTTCCCAAGTAGGGATTTCTTTGCTTTTGATTGTTGCGTAAGATTGTCTGAAGCTTTAGGCCAACCTCAAAGATAGCGATGCAGAAAGACGTCTAATGTGACGTTTTTTTATTTAGAAATAAGTTATGCTAGAGATGTGCGACTTCAGAAAAGATTTACTTATAAAGTTTGGGGTTCGGTTTCGGTGTGTGTTGTTTGACAGTGTAATCCCTCCCGCTTCATACTATTATATTAATAAGCATAATTTTATCGTAGTAGGTAATTCGGTATAATATCATAATAACTCTTAATTACTTCACTTCAATTAAATATCACGAAAATTATTAAAACTATTTGTAAGGAGGAAAAATAAGGAAACTTTCTAAATATAAACAGGCATGAGTCATTCAAATATATTCTTATGGTGTCAGACTTAGTATACTTTTAGCTAAACTTTTTTGTTTTGGTAATTTTGGATTTAAGAATATTTATTGCTTTTATTTTTTTATGGTTTTTAATTATACTAGAGCTATACGATCGAAGGTACTTTTTAGATTTGGGCCTTTAGCTGTAATAATACGGACCCTAAATGTTCAAGTTTGAGTAGATTTCAAAGAACTCAACATTTAGCAACAGTTGGAATGTCACTTTCTTAAAAACAAATAGTTATTTATATTATATATAACAACTAGCGGCCGGCTCCGGCTTTGCACGGGTATAAAATACACACATAAACCGTCCTCTTTAATCACTTTATTTATTAAATACCGCATCAAAATCCGTTGGGTAGTTTTAAAGATTTAAGCATACAAAGGGACATAGGGACAGAGGAAGCGACATTGTTTTAAACTATTTAGTGATATGCCTATTGTTTCCCATAATAATAACCCACATAACTTTCCTATATAAAAAAATCAAATAAAAAAAACCTTTCTTTCCAATTATTTTACAATTGATTCATATGAACTTACATAATTTGTAACAATTTAATCTACAATATATATTATTTAGATTTATATTTCTATGACAATATATTAGATTTCCATTTTTTTATTTGGATTATACTAATGCACATTATATTTATAATAACATTTATAATATAATTCCAATAATAACTTTAGACAAACTTTTATCAATAAATGATACATCAATACATTCATAATTCTTGTTTTGCAGGGACCCTCAGATCAAGGCGTTCTCAAAAGATTTCCACTTATCTTTTCTACTATCATCCAGTGTGTCCCGGCTGTTTTTATGATGTCCTCTTCTTATCTATATCGGCCAATCCGACGTTAGCCAACTGAATCTTACCATACGATGGCCTCGTATGTCCACCTGTTCTATTGTGACCATAGTACATGTCCGGTCCATCTGAACTTTACCAAGTGGGGCATATTTTTTTGCAACTATTACTTTTATATGTGTCTAATCTCATAACAGCTTTTTTTAATTTTCATCATGCTGCATTCCATGAAAGCTTGGAACCGATACTAAAAGTACAGGTACTTAACGGTCCTTGCCATTTTGATGCCTGAATGCTGCTTCCAAAGTGGGTACCTGCACTCAGTAAACTGGTACTATTCCGATACGAATACTTAGCAAATACCTCTATTAATACCTTTAAATACTTGTACCTAATAAAGAAATCCGGTAAAAATAAGTGTGACTTTCCTAATTTTCAGTTTTAGGTATCTGTATCATTTAAAGCGGTAAGTAGGATATCTTCAATTAGAGAAGAAGATACCAGAAATGTTGAACTACTACCGGTATAAAACCCTGAAACCAATAGTGCCTGTACTAAGTGTGGTACCGGTCCTAACAGTACAGTTAACAGGTAACGCCATTGGTACCGTTATCGCTCCAAGGCCATTACTACCGTTTACTCAAATGTACCGGTATTTCAAGCCCGGGTTCCATGCCTTGCGGGCATGTATTTATATTTTTTTATAGGTGGTAAAGGTGCGTTGACAAATTGAGGCCGGGATGATAGGCCTCAAGCAAAAGTGAGTTTACCGGCTACTTCACCCTCCGAATTGGAACACGTCAATGATAAACACTGACGTCATGGTGGCAGGAATAGATAAGGTAGGCGAACCGTTGCGAAACTCCACCACCTAGCAGGATGTCACTTTGTTTCTGACGGTAAGCCTATGCGCGTCTTTTACGAGGTGCGTGGCAGAAAGACAGAAGGTCTATTTTGCAAAGGAGCCCGGACCAACACGGGAAAATTTAAGAGCTAGAAGAAAAAATTCGTCTAGTTCCTTCCTGCCGCCATAATTGGATATGAGGGTGCGGTCTCCAATAGACTTGCACCATCCGGCCACAGAACATCGTCGCACCTATAATACCTATGATGTCTATAGGCCACGTATAAATGTTATAGGTGACGGTTAGTGACGGTAAGCTTATGCTCGCCTTTTACGAGCTGCAGGAAGGAAGTATAACATAAGGCAGATGGTCTATTCTGCAAAGGAGCCCGGACCTACACGGGGACAATTTTATGTTTGAACACTGGTCTTTAACTGTATGCATAATCAATTTCATCAATATCGATATAGTCGTTAAGCCGTAAAAGCGTAACAAACAGATTTTCGCATTTATGTACCTATGTTGCGTAATGAATAACAAAATTTTATATAATTATAGTAATAAATGAAATATTCAAATGACCCACGGTCTATAGATAAACAAAAACTTACCGCCATTTTTTACTTTATTTTGGAGATGGCCAATGTCTCCTATGAAGAAACGAATAGTTTTCCAGAGCATTTTTTTATGATATTGGAAGCAAAAAAGTAGACAGATTTTCTGATGGTGAGAATTTCAGGTCGCCTAGAGACACCAAACGTGGCAATGGTGAGTTTCCAACCTGAGGCTGGGATGTTAAGCCCCGAGCAAAAGTAATTTTACCGGCTACTTTATTCTACGAACCGGAACAATTCAATAGCAAGCGCTGATGTTATGGCGGCAGGAATCGGTAAGGCGGTGGTACCAATCCGGGTGATTTTATATTCAACTTAGTAACATGATGTAGATGCATTAAAAACATTATTTTTGAAATACAGTGTATCAGTTCAAACTTTTTGTGACTATGTTGCATCAACTTTTGTTTACTCTAATAAATGTAATTTTATTGTAGTACAATACGAGTAGTACTGAATTTCGGCATCACATTTTTTAAAAAACGCCAACAAGTTACATAGCCCAGGCCGAGCCAATGCCCAGCACTTTAGCAGGTAGATAGTTATAGACAAGGAATATAAATACTCTTTAGCACGAGGTTATAGATGTTAGGTATGATTAGGGGGTCATTGGCCAGAAGCGTGCACGTCGCGATCCCTGCCAGTCCATTGGACTGCAATTCTG
>NJDC01007625.1:0-10931 GCA_002245475.1 Calephelis virginiensis
CAAATCCGACCAACATTTATTTTTATTAGCAAATTCTAAATACACATTTTCTATTTTTTTTATTTAAATTCGACGTCTCATCTAATTCCAAAAGTATAATAATTTCAAGCGTATATACAACGGTTGGTTAGGAGACAACCCCAACATATTTAGTTCAGCCCGCAATATTACCTGCATTTTAATATTTTTCAATAACTTCTACCGAAATATCCCATTAGGTCAATCAAAATAAAATATAGTCTCTTACAATTCTTATACATATTAGCTTAAACAGGAAGAGGATCGTACTGTTGACACTTGATAATCTTAGTACTGAAAGTATACAATCATAATTTATAGATACAACCTACGACTAGGAAGTTAAAGGGATTTGGTACGGTTGTCTCTTAACATTAGGATGGCAGTGAACTTATTCGCTGTCTTCTGACATAAAACTTACCTGATGGTGTTGGCAGCGAACTCCATCTTGTCCTGCAGCTGCGTGAGGAGCTGGCTGAGCTCACTCCAGGCCGCCTCCACGTGCCGGGACTCCAGCGCCCGACGCTCATACAGCTCGCGCCGTTCCTAACACACAAACTGTCTTACAGGGTTCCAATTTAGGGCAGCCGGTGTGCTTGGGCCAGCCTCATGGTGGCAATACAGCTTTCAAGTTAACACTTAGTGCAGGTAATACGTAACAATTATATGGAATATTTTTATCAAAAACTAGCTATGCCCGCGGCTTTATCCGAGTGGAATTTAACAAAAAAATATTTAGTCTGTTTATTTATTCAGTAAATTTGGTTTTTTTTTTCTAAAATAAAATTAGCCTAAATTACTCGTTATTACATCAGCTACCTGCCAGTGATAGGCCAGTCAACATCAATCCAGAAGTTTCAAAGATTTGCCGACAAAAATAGACAGATAGACAAAAAAAATTGTTTTGGTTTATGAACTGTACATGCATTCATAAAAATGTGGTAAAAAGTGGTTATTTTAATACAAACAGTATCTTCACGCCCATATCCCCGAAGAGGTAGGCGGAGGTACAACCAAGGCACCCACGACTAGCCGAAGACACTAAGTCCCACAATGTGATAGGTGGCAAGCCTACCGTTTTTTTATTAGAAAATTGGAAAAACCCAATTTTCTTTATGTTGGCCGACCCGGGATTCGAACCCAGCCCTCATGCAGTCAAGTCCAACACCCGGACCGCTAGATCACAATTACATTTATTTGTATATTTTTTTTTTGATAATATACGTATGTTGGCGGGACACACATTAATGCTAATAAACTTTATTATAAATTAAAACAAAAATAGAGACAGAGAACAGAGAAATAGAGGAAAATACCTAATTTTTGTGTGCCTAAGATTGTCTGGCAGAGAGCGTTCTAAAACGATAAGACCGCCTTTGTGCACATAAGTTAAATATTATTATAAGTGAAAGAGTGTGTATTCATTTATAAATTCATTCATCATTTACCTACTTATTGAAGTCTAAGTCGCTTTTTGCAGTTTCACTGCTGTTCACATATTCATCTGTATATTCACCTAAATGCATACGAAAGTACGATAAAGTAGCTTATGTAATAAAGAGTAATTTACGCTACGTTTGTTTTAGAAAAAATCTAAATTAACTAAACAAACCAAATAACATTTTTGTTAAATTCCACGCGAGCGAAGTCGCAGTAGTAACAAACATAATATTTACATAGTATTGTACGGTATCTAAGAAGTATGCACAGATGGATGAAAATAACACGTAATACTTGAATTTCAAAGCGCCTGTTAAGCGAGTTTTCGAGCTATTTAGAAAAAACAGGTCATTTATGGATCTTAGACATCTTTAGATTTGGGTCTTTGGGGTTCAGCTCAGAACGGGTCGACTGATCCTGTTACTCACAGCTCTGATTGGTACCACCCCCACCACCTTACTTATTGCTACCACTACAACGGCACACGTCACTGTGTTCCATGCTAAGGGATAAAGTAGTTGGTAGCTCGTACACTTGATTTAAGATCCGCTGCACCAGATAGTGACGTCTCTACAAACGATATCCTCTTATCATCATGACGCGTGCTTATTCATTATCTTATAACAAAAACCCTTATCTGTGCCAAACTGTATAAAATACCGATGCTTCATAACTATAAAAACATGTTAACAAATTACAAACAGGAATCACCTAAGAATATCGATAAGTCTTATCTTATAATTTCATATAGCAAGTCACAATTTGTAAATTGGGTCCTTATTGCGTAATATGGCTCAATTATCACTAATATTATCAAATCGCTCGACGATAATTCGTAAATAGCTTCCGAGATCGTGGACGGCACATTTCTGATCTAAATCCTCAGAAGCCGTACAAGATCTAATGGTACATATTATAATTATAGGTACAATCTCTTCCTTTTCGCGATAAGCTAAAAATCGCCTTTTTTTTGCCAAAACCCAGAAGGTTTAGGTGTGTATGATTAAGATTTGTGTAAATCGGACGAATAATGGCGATTTTTGGTCTATATGACACAAAAAATCAAGCTCATTAGTAGTCACAACCAAATGATGTAGGGGGTAGGTATTTTTTAAAGATCTAAAAAAATCCGCTCTTCTAATGGTATGAGTCAGATGTGGCCTATAAAACCATAAATAATATATGTTATAATTACTCTGTCCTGTAGCGGATGTTAGGTCTATTGTGCAAGTTTACCGTCTACCCTGCCCTCAGGACAGGAACATAACTTTGTAAATACGGCGGCAAGAACAGGTAAGGCGGTGGATTNNNTCCTACCGCGAAAATTGTTTCGGACCACTCTCCTACCAGTGGTCTTATTGGTAATGACCCATTAACCTATCACCCCTCGTTATTATATGCCTGATTGAAAGGCAGATAGTCTATTCTAAGGGAAAAAGAGGTTACTTTCAAAAGACCGCCAAATTTTAATATAAGCGAGCTAATATGATAGTACATTAGAAGTATTAATTGCCGAATTGTAATATTTACTGTTTGGTTCATTAATTTAAAATGGTCCGCGTTAATACGTCACATGTTGTCACAATACGTCATACTAGTACGAGTCGTCGCCAGCCTGCGCATGCGATTGCGATCGGTGTTTACGTAATAACCATTTTTTTTGAATGACTAATATGTTGCCAACCTCGCGGTTTTTTACAACTTTCCCGGGCTTTACATAATAACCATACATTTTGTATTTTGTGTGTTACAGATGCGCGCGCATCTTATAATTTCATTCTCATTATTTTTCCATAATGTATAATATAAATGTATGTATAATTTCAAAAAAGTGCAATTTACCGGTTCCCCAATGAGATCAAAAGCATGTTGTAAAATTTTGAAGGCTTCTTCAGCACCCGGTTGCTGGTTTTTGTCAGGGTGCACGAGGAACGCTTGTCTGCGGTAGTAGCGTTTTATATCTTCATCCGAACACGTTACACTTACACCCAAAATGCTGGAACAAATTGTGTTTGAATAAATACCACTAATTTCAATAAAGAGAAAAATAGTCAAAAACAGTGAAATATGTCATTTTTTGGTTGCATAATTACTTACTTTTCTAGGTTAGAGTTGATAAATGGTAAGCATGAAGTATCTACAATGTCAACTGACTGTAGGAGCGAATAGAATAGACACTACGTAGCAACTGCATGCCACAAAACTTAATTTTTATTAAAATATTAAATAATGCTCATCCAAGTATAAGCTTTTGTTGTAGTTGTAATAGTATAAACTTTTGTACATAAAAAGTCATGTTATAAAAAGAACAAGTAATCTAAAATAAGTCTTCTGTATCAACACTCTACGGTCCTTCCACCATAACGCAGGGCTCGGCATTGGATTAGTTTGAAATGTATCGTCTAACACTAAGCTTACTTACGGAAGAGTGTTAACATCACGCACACTCACACGCAGAAACAGAGAGATCTAAATTTGGTTATTACACCAATGGCCCCAGTTCAGCATTGAACCCAGCAGGTGTTAGGTATGAACATTGGCCAGTGGCAAAACATATCACTTTTCGTACCTGTATGGATCTTTTCCTTTGCATGCTAATAGGCGTTTCATGGCCTCTTCACCAGTAGCCGGCAACGGTATGTTTGCGTTAAGTTTAGTTGATTCCTTTTCAATTTCACTTTCTGTCTCTGAAAAATTAAACAAATTATAAAAAACTAAAAACAAATCTAAAAAAATAACATATTTTTGGTTAGTTATGCATCTTTGGCATTATTAAAAAATAGTTTGAATTGAATGTAAATAATTAATTATAATAAAATAATTAAAAGGACTGGATAGGGACCAGTTCAAGGGATTTGGTCAGCTCAGTCAATAATGTTCAGTTTAAATTTAAAAAATGTAATAAATATAAAAGCAGTGATCAGAAGCCAATATACACAACTAATTGGGGTTCTATTTCTTTTTTGTTGATAGCTTTTTTTTTTGAGACTTAATGAGTGGTTGGCAGCTTCATGATGTTACAGATAAAATCTACAAGTCTTAAAATTACGTTATCATCATTTTTTCATAATGTGCCTAAAGATGTATAACTTCAAAAAGCGAAAATTGCAACACCCAATCCAGTGTCAATGAGAGTAGCATGAAAGTAGTTTAAGCATTCAGGAAATATTGTTCACTCTTGTTGCCTAATCACAAACGAATGTATATTTTTTTTGAAAAGTAGAGCAAGATTGACGCGAGAAGATAAAGCTGAAGATCTGAGAATTTACCACAAAACAGTTATTTGAATGTTTGGCTCTACAAAGCTGTCAAACAGGTGTAATATGAACTCAGTAAAAGAAACTTAATGAACAAGTACTAATTTGGTTATATGACTTAATGAAATCAAACAATTGTTGAAGAAATTGATCACTGGTGATGAATAGTGGATGGATTACCTACAATAAGAATATAGGAAAAAGATAATGGTAAAGGTCAGTCAAATTTGAGGCTTGCGAAACTCAGGTAGAGAAACATAAAGTGATATTGAATGTATAGTGAGGCTGGCAGAACATCATTAATTAAGAGGTTTTACCGCCCAGCCTAACCATCATTTGGATTTCTAAAATTGGCCAGAACTGATAAACAAAAAAGATGGTCTTTCATCAAGACCACACTACTCAACTACTCAACTGCTCAACTAACATTGACAGAATGTATAGGAACTTTTTTTCTAATGCTAAAATTGTAAACTAAGATTTCTATCTGTCTTGGTTTCCTTACAATTCTTTACTTAGTGTAAGCTTTACATCAAGACTACTGCTCAAGAATACTGCTTATCTTGGTTTTTAATGAGAATTCCAAAACTTCCTCAGCAATGGAAACATGCTACTATGACATGAACACAAATTATTAAACAAAATTGTAAATAAATTTTGAAGCTAAATATAAATTACATTGTGAAGTAACCTTGAATTTCTTTATAAAATACAAAGACACTTTTTCCCTGACCTAATATATAAATAGAATCACATCTCCCACCTCTATGTTTCCATCCATATTATAAGAAAATAATTATCAATTTTGCAACATAATAAGAATTTGTACATTTAAGAATTGTAATTTATGAAATCAGGAATTTCAATTTCAGTGTCTTTTTTGATGAGCTTATTTCATATTATTTAAATGATGTTTTTACCTTTTTTAAACCACTTTAGTTTTCTCCAAAATGCAAATTGAGTGTGCCCAAACTTCCTATCAATATATGTAAGATATTTATTTTCACCCATTTTTGAACACCAGTCTTTGATGCTCTTCCACACAGCCTGTGAGCTCATATATGTTTGGGTGAACATTGAAGTACAGCTGTAAAATTAATTGATTTTAACTTTAGCACAATTTAAGACCTTTTTTACACACTAGGCTTGCAAAATAATACTTGTTTTCATCTTGATAGTATAATGGCATTTATTTAAAATATTTAAAAGTCAAACCGCCCAGTTATCATAAGCTCTTAAAAGAAAATGATTTTAAAAATATTAATTGTAATAAAAAAAAAGACAAGAGCTAAAGATAAAATCTCCCTGAAACTCAGATTTTTTTTTAAATTTTGACTTTACAAAAATTGATATCACAAATTGAACTTGATAGCTAACTATAAAGTGATACAAATTCTGTGCTTATCCCAATGTTACATTACGGAAGTGCGAATTGGATGTGCCAGAAAAAACATGAAATTTTATTTTTGTGATATTGGAAGGCAAACAAGAAGACGGATTTCCTGGTGGTACGAAATTCGCGCTGTCTAGAGACACCGAAGGTTGTAAGTTGCGTTGCCAACCAGAGGCAGGGATGTTAGGCCTCAGGCAAAAGTAAGTCTACCAGCTGCCTCACCCTCCAAACGGGAACATATCAACAGCAAGTGCTAAGTTAGATATGGTAAGCCTATGCTCGCCTTTTACGAGTTGCCAGGCAGATGGTCTATTCTACAAATGAGCCAGACCATGCGGTTGAAATGAGAGCTTTCTGGAAAATCTGTGGTGTACCTATGCCTGAATGCATTTTCAACTGTCAGATCCGAGAAAGTGTCATATTACAAGATAGTATTGATGTAAAAATGAGGACCTGGTTCGGTCATGTAGAGAGGCAGATGAAAGATTGACAAAACAGATATACAATGCAAAAGTATGGATGTGAGAGCTAGTTTGACATTCCACAACTAAATTGATAGAGTTTTATCTAAAAAGATTTTGCTTTAGATTGAACATTTACACTAGATACTATACACTAGATATAAATAGAAATCAGCAAGTTTACTAATTTTAACCACTTGGTTGTCACCACATATTTAATGCCTCTGAACAACTCTAAGGCTGGGGTTCAATTTAAGAGTAGGTATGGTAAGTATTTGTTTGGTTAAATTTCTGTATTTCTGCATCTGGGTGTTATAAAAGTATCTTCACTCCCATATCCACGAAGAGGTAGGCAGAGGCACAACCAAGGCACCCACGACTAGCCGAAGACACTAAGTCCCACAATGTGATAGGTGGCAAACCTATCGCCAACCGGGCACATTTCCAATCCCGACCAACATTTTTTTTGGATTTTTGTTGTTTTTTTTTTGGCCGATTTTTGTTGGCCGACCCAGGATTCGAACCCGGGATTTCATGCAGTCAAGTCCAACACCCGGACAGCTAGACCACAGAGGCGGCGTCTGTGTGTTATCATATCTATTAAGGCAAATATATAAGTATTTCTGTGTATTAAATGTTAAAATGATTAAGAAAGATTAGTGCATTATGGACTCGGATAATTGTTACATTTATTTCTGTACCTTTTTATTTAAGTATTTCTGTGAATTAGTGTTGTAACCTATAATACTAAGGTTAAATAATGAAATATTGTTATTATTAAACATTATTTGGTAGGGCCAAACTTATTTAGCAGCAACAACTATGGTGATCTTCTATATTATAAAAATGAATCTCTAAATGTGTTGGTAAGCACATAACTTCCGAACGACTGGACCAATTTGGCTAATTCTTTTTTTATTATGTTAGTTATTATAAGGAGAAGGTTCTTATGAAGTTGTAGTGAAATGGGAAAAATAGCACTACAAAAATTTACAAATTTACATGTAGAAACTTTTGTATTTTACATAAATTCTTTCAAGATTTAATGAAAATTGTTTTTAAAAAGTAATTCTTTTAAGTTTTACTTTAGTCTTAGGCTAAAACAAAAAAAACACAACACTAACATAACCTTTACAATATTTGTATCTAAATAAAGATGACTTACAGATCAAAAGAAAGATGAAGACTCATACGGCAAATGTCAGAGAGCAAATAGAAGAACCATACAAGTGCCTTATAGCTTGCTTCTACCCAATGCTCAACATAGTTTTGTACTAATCCTGCATATCCAGGTTTATTTCTCTTTGGTTTTGTCTGTATACTTTTCTTTTTTTCTGGTACAGGCTTTGTGGCTTTGTGATGATTACGAACATCTTTCTTCTTCTTAATCTTCACTCCTTCATTTTGGCCTTCTTGAAGAACGAATTGAGCTTTCTCATCATCGTCTAGCTTTGAGTGGTCATCATGGACATCTTTATCTATAATTTTAGCTTTATCTTTCTTTTCTTTTTTTATTGTTTTTTCACTTTGGTTATTTATGAGGACAAATTGGCTTTCACCTCCTTGAATGAAGTTGTCTTCTTCAGTTGTAATGTCATCAAGAGAAGACCATCTACGAGACATGTTGCTATGTTTATTTTTCAGCTTTTTGTTTTGTTTGTGCGGTCTTTCTTTTTCATCTGTGTTAGTATCTCCTGACTCATTGCCGGAATACACTATATTTTGATGTTTTTTCTCGGATTTAGATTTAGTTTCCTCATTCATTGTTTTTATGGTAGTTAATGGTTTATCTGGCTTATTATTAGGTTTAGAAGTTTTGGTTTCAATGTTATTTGGTTTTGCTTTCCTACTTATTTCAGGCTGGGGATTTTTTGTGTTTTTAGCCAGGACATCAGAATAGCTTGGTCGCATTGGTTTTACTTCAGCAACTATGCGTTTTTTATTACTGTTATCAGCAAGTGGACCATTTTCATTTCTTTTTGGAGAACTCTGTGTGACTTTTGGTTCTAAGATGGGATTATTAGACAGTATAGGTACGTCAGGATGATTGAGAGGACAGTTTTGTCCAAATGGTGAATATGTACCACTGGAATTTGGTTTCCAGTTTCCCAAAACATCTTGTAAGAAATTTGATGTAGGCTTATTGGTTTCCTGACCAAAGCTTTCTTGTGGAAAAGAGCTACATTGAATAGTAGCAGTCGACTGCTGTATGTTTGTCGGATTGTTAGTATGGCATTCCTGGTTTAGGGTGAATACATGTGAAGGTTGTGACTTGTGCAAGGGAATGTCACATAAACCTTGGTTATGGTTAAAGAGTTCATACTGACCAGACATAGGGAAAATTAACTGTTGGTTATTTTCATCATAGAAGACTCGCATGAGTTGCCCATTACCTAGATTGAGCATGGCATTTCCATAATTTTGCATATTAATTCGATTATTAGATGCAACATTGTATGGAGTCTTATCATTTGGATTGTCGCTTCCTTGCATATTATATTGTTTATTAAGAAAACCTTCGTTACTTAAATTTGTAGCATTGTATAAGTTTTCTGGTATCACATTATGGTTAGGTGCTAGATGTCCTGGTTGCACATCATTTACGCTCCCAGGTGCACAATTCTCGCCGGCTGTTGAGTGGTGATTCCATGTGTTGTCATTAAATCTAGGATCATCCTTAAGCGACCTTGCCATTGTCGTTTGTTTTTCAAGCAGCGCTAAAATTAAAACACAGTAAATGTAAATATTACACTCAGTAATTTAAAGACCTCATGTTTTAATTAAAACGTTTAAATTATTTGTTTTCCGAGCATTAATATTTTATCAAAAATTTAACCAATTTGTATTGCACATGACATGACATTTAACATTCGTAAATTGTCAATTGCAAATTTTGTGATGCCACCTCCCGAAAAAAAAATCACTATAGGTATTCCGTCTCAAAATTTGCTAGATTTCAAAGTTTTAAGTTTTAATAAAAAAAAAAACATTAGAATTCCATAAAAAAGTAACCAAAAAGGGTAAAATGCAATTTAATTAAAATGGAACCTCATGCAACTGTAAAATTAATGTACAAATAAACATAACACGGTAATAGATCATTAACTAACTATTCCACCAAAAAAAGAATTTTCTTTCTTTCTTAAGTTTAACCAAAAAAATATTAGCAAAAAATGATTCTTAAACTTTTTACTTCGCCTTACCTTATTTGGCAAATATAACATTATTAAAAATCTTTTTATACAAATTCTCAAATCGTAACACTTCGTTTAAAAAATATACGTATTAAACAGTAAAGTGTCAATTAAACCAATTGATTTATTTCGAAAATTCATATATTTATCAAAAGTCATCTGAATAAATGTTCATTAATAAAATAGTAACTATCATCAGCACAAGTACCTATACTAGTAAAAAATGCTAAAATCATTTGTACATCTCGTACTCGTCAACTGTGCACTGCGTTCGCGTTGTTAAGCGACCACTTTCCTGCTATGGGGAATGGCACTCCGCATTCGTCACAGCCACGTAGTAGCGATTGTACCTTTGTTACCGTTATCAAGCCGATTTTTTATCAATATGAAAATGATAAATGAATGAAAAATGATGACTGAAAAAAATTACAAATGTCGTCACACCGCAATATGCACAATTAATTCGCTCGGGTTATAGTTTTTATGAAATATTAACTATTAAAAGTATAGTTTTCAATAATGCATAATATGTGCCTGATTATTACTAAAATGTGCTATTACATTTTTTGTTAACTAAACAGTAAACACATAATAAATCATTCAAATCACACAAATTGAATCCAACCCCAAAGTAAGCAAATTATATGTTTATGTTATGGGTGTTAGTCAACGATACTAATACATAGAAATACTTAAATAGATAGGTACCAGAATAAATTTAATAAACATCCAAATACTCTTTAGTCAAGGAAACTTTTTCAAAATAAAAAAATCGTGTTTATTATTTAAACAACTCAATTATATGTAGAACGTGTATTTGTAAAATTAATAACTTGATAAATTATAATTTTGTCAATAGTCGCTTACTAATTGTTTATTTGCGAAACGAGTTTTGGTTAGAGGTCTGGACCCCCAAACTAACATTAAATTGCTAAAAATTAGCTGCATATACAGTCGTGGTCAACTAATTAGGGACATGCAAGATAGTGAAGAACAATAACCGGTTATAGTACATACAAATATAAAACCCTATTGATTTCTCAGTAACTATTATTTGCATAATTTGGTCCGATTATTATAAATGGCTGTAAATAAAAGAATAAATGAATAGAAAAAAGTATTTAATATGAAAGGTTGAACATGTATTCAATTTTAAGGTATAATTCTG
>NJDC01007635.1:12864-36500 GCA_002245475.1 Calephelis virginiensis
ACAAATTTAAAATTTATTTGAACGGAATTTTGCAGTCCAAAACAAGAATTTAGAAATAGAATACTGTTAACCAAATTGAACCATATTAAGATAAATTGCATTATAAATTTATTAATATTATTTTATTCATATATTTTTAACTATTATTTAAAGAATTTTGATGATTTCGAAATAGTTTATTTACCATTTTTGTTCTATAAATATGTTTAAGTTAATTTTATTATGATTGTATTGTATTGTTACCATTTATGTTCAATTGTCGTTAAAAAATGTATTTTATAATATTACTTTGAAAAATAAATCAATCTAAATCTAAATTAATCTTAACAAGGACATGGGTTTCATAATTATTGTGGAAGAAATCTGTGGCCTATAAACACCATAGATGTTGTGGGTGCGTCGCTGTCTTGTGGTCGAGGTGTTAAATTAATTATGCAAATTTACCAATATTGCCTTCCTTTGCTGGCTAATAGACTTTCCAAAAATCTAAGAAATTTGGATTTTACTATCCAAAAATCACTCTCTTTGCTGCTATTGAGCTGCTTGGTGGATAGGTATTTGGTTTATCTGGATACGTATATATTTAACAAACTGTTCGATTGCTTGTTATTCTGAACTAAAAGTTAGCTACAAGGTAACTAAGTTCTGTCACAGTTTATTAAAACATGGCACTAAAATAGAGGAAACATTTTTAACATTCTCTACAAGCGCCCAACGCCAAAGGCGTTTTGAGCACTTTATTCTAATATACAAAAGGCTTTATACATTGAAAGACGCAAATGTGTTTTAAAGTCGTTATTTATTTGCACGAAATGCAACGAAATGTTTTTTTTTCACTTTTATACTGCAATAGCAATACGTAAGATTTTAAACTTAAATCGTCGCGAATTAATAACATTTTTAATTATTTATACGGGATACTCACGATCTCTTTTTATTTTATTTGTCGATATTTCGGCCTAGTTGCATAGGCCGTGGTCCCGTCGTGACCACGTGATCGTGAGTATCCCGTATAAATAATTAAAAATGTTAATAGCAATACGGTTTAAATATAACATAATAAATATTTTATTAGTACCATTTTAGAGGAAAAACTACTACTAAATTTTAATTATCTTAACCAGTGTCTGTGTGTTTGTAAGAGCAAGTTAAATCGCTAAAATACTAAGAGTACATAGTTTTGTAAGAGCAAGGCTAAAACTAGAAACTCTCTATTTGTTAATAGACACATATAGCACTTTTCTTGAATACAAGGTGTGACCCGCGACTATACTCGCTTATTATTTAGTAAAGTTGCTCTTCCACTGGGACCCGTTTAGATATCGGGATGAAAAATAATCTATTTCACTCCATCCTCGTAGATACCTCTAACTCCAGAATTATACCCTAACATTACTACATAAAGAACAAACATACATACCTTCAAATTCGTAATATCAGTATGGCCTAGTATAAATTTACACAACAATTAAAAGTTTTTTTATATGTCTATTTTTAGAAACAATAATTAAAAATAAAGCTTTCTAAAAGACTTCAACAGATTTTTCAAATGAAATATCTATTTTTAGAATTACTTATTGAAAACGTTCGTTTAAAGTTTGGATAGACCGAAACTAAATAATAAAGTAATTCTCCCCTTGTTGGTCCGAGTCTTCAGTGTAGGATAGACCATCTGCCTTTCATCTAGCATAGGAGCACACATGTACACGGTAAATAGGTTATTACCAACAAGAGCACTGTGAACTGCCTTACATCTTTCTTCTGCCATAGTGACGTTGTTATGTTTCGGTTCAGGGGGTAGGGTAGCCGGCAGACTTTCACAATAAGCCTATCATGTCAGCCATAGCACAGCAACGCATCTTTACCAGTAGTGGTGTCTACAGGCCACAGACCAATGACGTCTCAAGACATCAGGAAAGCCGTTAGCTTATTCGCTGGCTCATACCATAAAAAATCTTCTTCGTCATAAAAAAACTTTTTTAAAATGCAGAATCCAAATAGAAAACCTAGGTAGAGTCTAAGGTGGCATCAAAATTAACTGGAAGAATCCTACTCGATTTTGCATTCTTTATGTATTCGAATACTCCCAAATCACATTGTTGTGAGAAAAACCGCCTTTGGCGAGAATTCCTGTCCTGCAAAAATACTTACAACAACAATAATTGGAAATAGACTACATAATATCAGGCTGAATATGTAATAAATTATGGGTTTTATCGGCTTAAAATCTGCCTTAGACATTTGTGTAATTAATGTTTGTATTTCGTAAACACGTTTATACGCGACGTCTAACAATACACAATAGTTATGCATTGTGTATGTCGTAATAACATGAGTATATATTGAGGTAATTAACTCATTATTAGACGTGCTTAATATGGATAATATGGAAAACCCCATATACAAAGGTTAAGATCTGGAATGTCAGCTATAATGATGATATTTAAAAAAAATTCAAGTTTTTCCACACAAAAAAAACTTGCTTCTCCATTTCCAAATTTACTTGTAACACTGCCGTCTAATAAGCCATTTAAGATTGAATTGTTTTTGCAATATCTTTTGAGATTTAAAAGATAAAACTAGATAGGTTTCTTTTTGTTAAGAAAATCATGTCGCCAAGACAAGAGATGGTAATGATAACTTGCCAGGGTGGGTTGTTACTTGTTACGCATCTTGCATAAATATGTTTCCCTGATACTCTTCCTCCTAAGCTGGAAGCGGAACAAAAGAGAGCACCGAGCCTATGACGACTGGAAGAGGTAAGAGTTGATTTTCTTCAGGATATCCAGCTTCATTTGTCCTACAAAAGAACTGTATTCTCTATCTAAAAAAATATCTGGTTCTTTTCACAAAAAACCAAGTAATAAAAATATTTTTGTGCTAGGCGTTCGTTGAAGCGTCTCCGATTTTTAATTTTGAAACAATATCTAAATGTGTGTCTAAATTTAAAACATTTTGATAATCTATCCCAGCTATGATGGTTAAATTATCTAGAATGTTAGAACAATAGTTACTTAATGATTTATAAAGTCAGAAACATATATAGTCTAGATGTGTTACACTTGTTCCACTTTTGCCAAGCTATTCAAATAACATGGTTTTTCTAAATAAATGGACTGTCATTTTCTGCGAAAGTACATAATTCCCTTTACTTATTTCTAACACAAACTCAATTATCGTACAATTCTTTTGTTTTGTTCGTAAACAAGGTTTGCATTTTTTATAGGAGTCTGAATTACACGGGACCTTTCTCGTCTAACTGAGCGATCACTTTCACTTTATCAAAACATCTTCAAGACATTACGTCCCAATTGGCGATATTATTATTTTTGACTTAAGAAAGTCAAGCGTGATATATAGACTGTGACACGAGTGTTGGGTTTACAATATGCACATCTACCAGCTAGGCTACCTTCTGGGCTCATGCCATGAGTTTACGACGCTGACATAATTTCCCTTTTTTGTGATATTGGAAGGCAAACAAGCAGACGGATTTCCTGATGGTAAGAAATTCTCGCCGCCTGGAGACACCAAAGGTGGTAGTGGTGCGTTGCCAACCTGAGGCCGGGATGTTAGGCCTCGAGCAAAAGTAAGTTTACCGGCTACCTTAACCTCCAAACCGGAACAAGTCAGGACGTTATGGCGGCAGGAATAGGTAAGGCGGTGGTATTAATCCGGGTCCTAGTCACGGTGTTAGTGACGGTGGCCTACGCTCGCCTTTTACGAGCTGCCTGGCAGGAAGGTCTATTCTGCAAAAGAGCTCGGACCAACACGGGGAAAAATTCCGTGTAAATAGTTTGTATGAAAACTTAAAACACCGCTTATACTGGTAATTAATGTAACTAAATTTCAGACCAAAAACGCTATAGATTTCGATAAATCAGTTATAGAACGTAATCTATAGCAATTCATGGTAAAGGCTCTGGACCGGAATTTTCATCATGGTGGCAGAAAGATGTAAGTTGCTGCACTGGACTCTACTACCAGTAAACATGATAACCAGGTACCTAAAGTAAAGTAAACTATCTTCACGCCCATATCCCCAAGGGGTAAGCAGAGGCATAAGCAGGGCACCCACGACTAGCCGACGACACTAAGTCCCACATTTTGATACTCACATATCCAATCCCGAGCAAAGTTTTTTATTAGAAAATCGGAAAAAAAATTTTTATTCCAACTTTATTATTTATTATAAGAAAATTTTCAAGTCCAACGAAGTCAAGTCCAACAACTGGACCGCAAGACTACAGAGTATCTCCGTAGTATACGATAATTAGTTAATGTCTTCCAAACTTGGATAATACATATAAATATTCCACATACCTGATCAAATGTACTTGACAACAAATTTAACATATAAGTATTCCACATACCTGATCAAATGTACTTGACAACAAATTTAAGTAGGTTAATTTAATTAATGATAATTTTATGTCAGCAGGCTAATTGAAATATTCCACTTGATTTGTACCGGGGGAACCCAAGAGGGTGACTTCAACTTTGAATTTATTTGCTTTTAAAAGACCGTCACAAAGCCTAAAGTAACCCTCAAATTATTTAAATATACACTTCAGACAAGCAATAAACACTATATCGTACCTGAACCTTTCCAACATTAGTAAACTTTCAACTCACGCGTGGCTCGTGTACAGCTTGACAAAAATGGGTTTGTAGTAATGACAGGTATTGACAAATGTTTTGTTTTAGTGGCAACCACAGACTAGTAAAAGGGTTACAGACTAGTGACAAATACGTTGTGGCAACACTAGTTAACCGTCAAGTTGACGTCAACCGCTAGCTTCGTTTTATAATTTTTAGAGAATTTTTTCATGTATATTTGCTTGATATTTCATAATAAATTTAAATAAACGATACGTATTTTTTATAGAAAAGTAATTTACAATTTTACAATATGCTCTTGCGTTGTTTGGCAGAAAGTGAGGGTGGACAAATCTTTGGATGTTTCTTACTAGACTGCTGAAATAACAAGTATCTATTTGTTTGTCAAAAACACATTTCTGTGGAGATTATTATTCGTTTTCACTATTTTAATATTTAGAGGCAACGATACTCTCTGGGGTAGGCAAGTAAGGGACTTGGCGTAAAGATATGTATGTAGAGGCAACAAAAATATATTTTTCTTAATATCAATTTAAATTCGTACAATGCGTTTTGAAGGTTACGCTTTTATTTTATTTGGGATGACTATCAAATTGTGAAATGATGAATTGTACGATTCCCGATAACATGCCAAGTTCGAGTAACTCCTCAAATCTCCCACTTGAGCTCCCCTGCTATAGCTACACGTAGTTTAAGCAGTCAATTCAATTAAATACTCTCAAGGCTAAGATTCTAGGAAGCGCCACAAAATCACGACTTTATATTTAAGAGGATTATTTTGGTACGAATTGTTATTCAGTACAAAGATTTACGATATAAAAAGCAATATAACTGTTAATAATCCTTAGGCCCGCCACACACATTCGAAATAGTTTCGGAAAAAGTGGAATTCCGTAAACACATCACATGCATTAGTTTTTGTGCAATTCGGAATCCAAAGCTCAGTTGAATGGTCATTGAGTGTTGAGGAACGGCGACATTCTTTTGTACATGTGTATCTGCATATAATGAAAAAACGACAAGTAATAATAATAATCGTTAGTCATTGAGTTTTTATATAGTTTAATAAAAATCATGCCAGATATGACCAAAAGAGGGGTAATTTGGCAACGCTGCTGCTATTCCGAACGGGTTTTTCGACCGTATGTAGCAACTCATACAAAATCTATGGAAGAGTTTAGTTCAAAATCGTTTTTTCGTTACGCGATTTCGGGCGCACTGGCCCGCTTACGGAAAATGAGAGAATGAGAAATTCCTTTTTTTAATGATAATGGACGGCAAACAAGTAGACGGATTTCCTGATGCTAAGGAATTCACGCCGCCTAGAGACGCCAAAGGTGGTAATGGTGCGTTGCCAATCTGAGGCCAAAGTATTAGGCCTCGAGCAAAAGAAAGTTTACCGGCTACCTTACTCTCCGAACCGGAACACATCATGACGTTATGGCGGCAGAAATAGGTAAGGCGGTGGTACCAATCCGGGTGAGTCGCTGTGAAACTCTACCACCTAGTCAGATGTCAAGGTGTTACTGACGGTAAGCCTATGCACGCCTTTTACGAGCTGCCTGACAGTAAGCCAGATGGTCTTTTCTGCAAAGGAGCCCGGAACAACACGGGGAAAAATCTTACGGAAAACTTCTGATCGTGTGTCTCAGCACCATTAATTTCTATAGATCGCTGCGTTCGAAATTGCATTTCAAAATTTCGAAACGGGTTTCCTTATAGTTGTTTCGAACGTGTGTTGTGGGCCTTATACTTCAGAATAGAAGGACAGTAAAAGCTTTTACGATAATAACTTCTATGAAATTGGTTTGTTTTATGAATACTGAAACGTTAATTATTGAATTTTTAATTAATATACGTTTATGGACAAAGTTAACTTGAGAACGTTAAAAGTTTTAATTTTAAATAATAATAAAAAGTTTGTATAGCGGATGTGGGTAGGTTTATTGCTCTTTTATTACATTGCGAACAAACCGGTATCATGTTATCAATAGGTAACAGTTGTCTATTACCATAACTTAAATAAGTATCTTCATGCCCACATCCCCGAAGAGATAAGCAAAGGCACAACCAGGGCATCCACGAGTAGCCGAAAACTCCAAGTCCACAATGTGATAGATGGCAAGCCTATCGCCAACCGTGCATATACACCGTGTAAATGATAGCGTAACAAAAAATGAAACCATGGATTCTGTACATGATAGACATGCATATTTCTAGTTGAGATTTCGTGACTGAAAATTTAATGATTTAAAAAAACATATTTTTTAGTTAATTTCACTATTATTTCATTAATACTATCTAACGAAAGTCGATTTTTGTTTCAAATATATTAAATAATACATTTTTACTAAAAAAAGGAATATAATAAAACAGGGTACCTATTAGGTCGGCACCTACAGCTCGCAACGCGCGATTTGATGCTTATACTTTGTTCGTTATACATTGCGGGCTGAAAAACTGCTAATTAGCTAACCACTTGTTTCCATTAAAAAATGTTAACGGAATTTTGAATTCTGATAAGTATCTAAACTACCACAGAAGTTTTCGTTACGGTGTCAAATACAGCCTGTATACAATCCCGGGCAACCTCATTTTTACAAGAAAATTGAAAATATACATTTTCTATTTTTATTTGTTGCCCGACCCGGAGATCAAACCCAGAAGTGAAGGCCAATGTCGGGCCGCTAGACCACAGAGACGTTAACTTTGCCACAACTTCTTATCTATAACCTTCTTATTAACTTAGGTAGATCATGTTTCGGCTGGGCAGTTGGGGGTCGCTTCTGTGTACTAGTCAAGTCCGGACTTCTTCCTCCTCCCGATCCTCGTGTGGGGCATTATAAAAATTTAAAAATGTATAATTTCAATGTACTAATAAAAAAATAACGTTGATGTACCCGGTTGGCGATAGGTTTGATACCTATCACATGGTGGGACTCTTGTTGTGCCTCTGCCTAACTTTTCGGGGATTTGGACGGGAGATGCTTTATTTTGTTTTTTTCTGCTGGCTGGGTTCTTAATCCACGTGTGTAAGTCCGTCGGCTACCCTATCCTCCCGCACGGAACATAATGGAACGGAACGGAACGGAACGGCGATAGGAAAAGTCCGATTAATTCTATTGGTATTATAAATCGTAGGTGTATAAAAAATAAAATTGTCACGACGATTCCGAAATAATTTTTTTTTTCAATACTTGCCGTGTTTTTTGGCTCGTCTGTGAATTTTAATAAAATGAAAGGGATGGACTGATACGCTTTCAATCGACATCACAAAAAATCCTTAAGGAGTCCATTCGTTGTTTCATAAACGCATACTTCAAACTAAATACTTTACTATTATATAATATAAAATATGACGGAGAAGGAACCTGCGTATTGTTATAAAATGTGTGACGTCAATAATGCTGACGCCACAATTGTCGTTTCCATGATGATGACTAATTTTGTGTCTCAAACAAACGTCACAAGCACTTTTATGGTTGGATGGTTTATAATTTTCTGGACGTCATCAAATTATTTAACTTAATTATTCTAGTTTTTCAGATGAACTAATGTGGCTGCGCCGACATATAATATTTACTATTATATATTTACTAGGTGGTAGAGTTTCGCAGTGATTCACCCGGATTGGTATCACCGCCTTACCTATTCCTGCCGCCATAACATCATGACGTGTTTCGGTTTAGAGGGCAAGGTAGCCGGTAAAGTTAATTTTTCTCGAGGCCTAACATCCCGGCCTCAGGTTGGCAACGTACCATTACCACCTTTGGTGTCTCTAGGCGACGTGAATTTCTTACCATCAGGAAATCCGTCTGCTTGTTTGCCTTCCAATATCATAAAAAATAGAGCTAAAAAAAGGAATTGATTCCAACACAACCTACAAGTATTGTAGCTAAGAAACATAATGGGCAAGCTCTATAACCTCACTGAGAAAATAAAACAGTCGCTTTTTTACATTTTTATTTCATAAGAAAATTGTACTTTTATTTATTTACTATAATCATATGAGTCCGCTTTTTTCGCATAAATTTGAGGTGGCATCATGAGTATCGACTTCCCGTACTTTTGTAGCCATTCCTTCTTCTCATCTTCCATGCCACTAGGATCAAGTGTAGTGGAAGTCTTCATCCTAGCCATATTCCTAAGATAGGATTCATACATGCTCATATGAGGTATAACTGAGTTATCTTCTGCTGGTTCTAAAGGCACATTGACTGGGTCAAAAGGCAAAGTAAGCATGAATTTCTGAGGGTCTACGTAGAAGTTAGTCTCTTTGGCATCTGTAACATTTACTGTTGTTGTTGCGTAAGTGGTTGTAGTTGATGTTGTCGTTGTAGGACGACTTTCCTCATCCCATATGACTGTGTCTAGCCATCTTGCGAAACTGGCTGCTTTTGGAAAGGCGTGGGTTTTTGTATACAGCGCGCATGTGTGGAGGAAAGTGGATACAGCTATTAATGTGTTATTCTGTAGTACCGCACCACCATTGTCTTTCTGTGAATAAAAGTAATTGAATTAGAAATCATCTACATCACTACATACTCTGAAAAAGCTTTTTCTGTGCCTGTGTCCCGTTGTATGCTAAAACCTTTAAAAGACGTTTTTTAATAGACAAAGTGATTAAAGAGGAAGGTTTATGTGTATATTTACACCCGTGCGAAGCCGAGGCGGGCCGCTTGTACATAATATATGCAATAACTGCATTGCGTTAAGTTAGTTGTCATAGAAGATGTACGTTTTAGAAGTAGACATAGAAATGGTAACAACACTTAAGGCGAGTTTATATTAGGCAAGTTACTTGTGTACCAGTGTAATGTAATATCTGCATGCAAGACTTGCCCATTGAATCTTGTTCTTATGGCTAATTTCAGAAACTTGTACATGATATGAAATTTATGAATATTCAATAACATTATTAAATTTCGCAACATACAAAATACAACACACCCTGGGATAGAACCCGATCGATTTGATCATAGAATGTCAACCTAGGTCCACATTCGCTTGATAATTGTGATAATGAGTCCCCAAAACCAATAGTTTGTATGGAAAAAGTAATTAATGTGGAGGTAGCTAGGCAGGTCTGCAAATATCGTGACACTTGGCACTAGATACCCTCTGCCAACGCTGTAAGAGACTTAGCATGATGATATGTACGTATTATGTGTGTACTTAAAAATACATTTTCCAACGGAAAAAGGTGGCAGTTTAATCACAGCAAATAAAGGCGGCTATACACTGTAACGATTTATCAGAATGATTCATCTATATTTTCAATTTGAACAGATTTATTTGGCATGTATATTAGATACCATAACATTTTTTGGATTAGATTACCTAGTCTATACTGGGTACTTCGATTTACTGCAAAATTAACTGTATAGATGAATCGCTACGAATAAACGTTGCTGTGTAAAGCCAGCATTATACACATCTGAACCACATCGTTACGCATACAGATAGCTTTTGGTAATCCGCATGGGAGGCTGTATTTTATGGACTCATCACCATTTCAACGGTTGGCTTACGATTTTCCCAGATATTTGAACCGCAATAGCTAATACATTATTTATTGGTTCACTGCAATTATTAAAAAATATGTTACCAGCGCCAGCGGGCGTTTTGCGATCAGGTAGTAGCTTTTAAATTTTGAAAGACGCATCACAAAAGCTATTGTATAAAACATACAAAGTATTTTTATATTTTATTATATACTTTATAGCATATCCTTGGACAGCTGACTGAGGTGCATATGAGGCGTTATTCTATTACATTTGAGTCTGTTCTACATCATTCCATTCAATTATATTCCTTTCTATTCCATTTTGTTTCATTTCATGCCGTTCTATTCCGTTCCGTTCCATAACATTCCATTCTATTCTATTATATTCGTTAAGATTTTCACTTACCTACGGGAACCAGTTGAGTCGTAGAAGTAATATTTTAAAATTGAATGACATTATAATAGTACAATGTATTTAAGTAAATAGAAATAAGCATTACTAAGTACAACTTAAAAAGCGGCTTGTTCAATTTAATACATTTGTATTTTTTTAATACAATTGTATTTCGCGTAGTTATCACGTCACGCCTTAACGGATAGGTCGATTTTGCTAATTCTTTTTTTTTATATAGGTTATCGTCTGGAGAAGGTTTTTATGTAGGTAAAAACCGGGAAAATTAAAATTGAACTGTGAAAAACAATGACGCAATTTATTTAGAAACACTTGAACTTTCCACAATATATTTTATTATTTTTTTATTTTTATGGTTAAGCCAACCGGTTTCGCTATACAAGCATCTTCAGCTCAGAATAAATTGCACCATTATTTTTAGCAGTTCACTTTTAATTTTCCCGGTTTTTATCTTCATAAGAACCTTCTCCAGACGATAACCTATATAACAAAAAATAGAATTAGCAAAATCGACCTATCCGTTAAGGCGT
Source organism: Calephelis virginiensis (assembly GCA_002245475.1). Taxonomy (NCBI): domain Eukaryota; kingdom Metazoa; phylum Arthropoda; class Insecta; order Lepidoptera; family Riodinidae; genus Calephelis; species Calephelis virginiensis. Next base: position 23,933 of record NJDC01007635.1, read on the forward strand.
GACGTGGTCAGCCCTGATGATGCTTGTATTGCGAAACCGGTTGGCTAAACCATAAAAATAAAAAATATTAAAATGTATTATGGAAAGTACAAGTGTTTCTAAACAAATTGCATCAAGAATGGAATTCCACCAAGCACAGACGATAAGAAGTATAGAATCTGGAAAAACATTGCTTTATTTTTCCATATAAAGTGTAAGCAGCTGTTAATATCAAGCGATACGAAGTTTTACCCGGTTTTGGTCCGGGCTTCATTGCAGAATAGACCATCTGCCTTCCTGCCAGGCAGCTTGTAACGCCGAGCATAGGCTTATCGTCACTAACACCGTAATATCCTACTAGGTGGTAGAGTTTCGCAGCGACTCGCCCGGTTTGGTACCACCGCCTTACCTATTCCTGTTGCCATATCGTCATGATGTGTTCCGGTTTGGAGGGTAAGGTAGCCGGTAAACTTACTTTTGCTCGAGCCCTAACATCCCGGTCTCAGGTTGGCAACTCACCATTACCACCTTTGGTGTCTCTAGGCGGCGGGAATTTCTTACCATCAGGAAATCCGTCTGCTTCTAATATAATAAAAAAAGTATCGGCTAGTGTATTATAATACACAATATAATAATTAACGTTGTCAATTACATACAGAAAATACATACTGAAAGCAGTTGCTTCTAAATAAATTTCACCAAAATTGGTTCATCTAGTAGAAAGTACTACCAGAGATTAGTGTACTACTAAGTTCAGTAAAACATACAGTGGAACGAGAATACCTCTTTTGGACAGCCTCATTACTAATAAAGTAACTTCACGCCCATATCCCCGAAGAGGTAGGCAGAGGTAGACTCTCAGAGAGTAGAGAGAGAGGAGGTCATAACTAGTAGTAGAAATTACGTAAATCCAAGTTAAGATAACAAACATATCCTTTCTCACGTTTGCAATAATTTGTTTTGTAGAAAAACACTTTTCGTTTCCTAAAAGAAGTGTGTATAATTACAATTAGGGTATCCACGATTATCCGAAGACACCTTGTCCAAGAATATGTTAGGTGGGCATTTTAACTGCCAACTTTCACTTATCCAGTGACCGTTTTTTTTTATTTTAAAATTGAAAAAACACATTTTAGTTGCCTGCCCCGGGTATCGAATACGGGATCTCCTGTAGTTAACGCCGATACCGAACTACTAGACCAAAAAGGCGCTAGATTGTTAGAAATAAAGCAATATTATTTATTAACTCATATTCTAATTAAACATTAGTGTATACTTAGTAAATATGTACAACATGAAATTTAATTTCAGGAAATCCTTTCTTGTTTGCTTTTCTTATAAAGCGCAACTTAGATAACCATATGGTATACTTTCCTATCTTTCTCTTAGGGAATATTAGAAGAGTTAATATTTAGAGAGATCGTTTCATTTTATCTCTAGCAGGAGCAGTGGCCAATGTTTTAAAATAAATTTTATCTAGTATAAACTCTACATTATCTTCCACGATATTAAAAATAAAACGAGTTTCCTAGTTTCCTAAAGCAATTTCAGATGTTACATTTTAAAGAAAATATCAAGGATATTTGAACTGTTAGTTTTAAAGAACAGGTTAAACGAGGAATATTTTGAAATTGTACATTAATATCCATATCTTGTTATTAAATTGGGATTTATATTGTAGCTTTATATTTTTTATCATTTAAACAAACTACTACTTACTAACATTTAAGTATTTTTTTTAAGAAAAAAAGAATAATTTCGTTTCTATTGTTATTTTAACGTTTTAAGTTAGCAATTTATTTTTTTTTAAATTTAAGATAATGGAAGGCAAACCAGCAGACGGATTTCTTGATGGTAAGAAATTCACTAGAGACACCAAAGATGGTAATGGTGCGTTGCCAACCTGAGGCCGTGATGTTAGGCCTCGAGCAAAAGTAAGTTTAGCGGCTACCTTACCCTTCGAACCGGAACACGTCAACGGTAAGCATTGGACGTTATGGTGGCAGGAATAAGTTAGGCGGTGGTATCGATCCGGGCGAGTCGCTGCGAAACTCTGCCACCTAGTAGGATGCCACGGAGTTAGTGACGGAAAGCCAATGCTCGCCTTTTACGAGCTGTTTGGCAGGAAAGCAGATGGTCTATTCTGCAAAGGAGTCCGGACCAACACGGTTTTTTTATACGTAACAACAAAATAGTGAAGTTACAATTAACCACTACACAGATCACGGTGAATTTTCAAGTTATGAGTTCTGCAACTTTACAACATTATTTTATGTTACTTTCACTTGGTTATATTATAATGAACTAGATGTTTGCCCGCGACATTCCTCACCGTAGAAAATATTTTCAAATAAACTTTGCGTTTTCTATATCTATGGTCTCTAGACCACTGTCGTCTCCTACTAACAGGTGGAAACAACATAACATTAAAAATTATGGAGTCGCATTCTATCAATTAGTCACACTATTACCGTATGACTTCGTTCACTTTCGTTGCGTCGCTGCACTGTGGACAAGGTTTTAGTCATTGTACAATTATACCAGCTACTCTGCCTCTCCGTCTAGAATATGATACTTTCAGTTTGGCAGCAGGAATAGAAAAGGCGGTTATTCCTACGCAGGCCATTCAATGGTATTCCTGCTATTCACAACCTTACTTATTTTAGATGCATGCTATCTTCTTCAAATGAAACAAAAACCAAAGTGATGGAACATTTTAATTTCAAATTCGTAACGTTCTTAAGAAATGATTTTCAAGGAGTAGATTAAATGTTTTGTTAGTAAATGTCATTTATCTATCTGATAGCACTAAACGTGTTTTGTCTCTTTCTATTACTAGTAGTGAAAGAGGATAGTAATATTTAATATTAATGTAGTAAATGCGCAAGAAAATTACCACCATAATAATTTTTAAGACCTTTACATAAACAGACCAGAATTTCTACTAAGACCTCGGAGTACTTTCGTCTGTGTCATAAGGCAATAAAAGTGAACAAATGATTTTATTTGCCATAACAATCTGTTTTATTCCCACTTCAAAAATCATAATTATTTATGTCAAATTCTTGGCCAAAACTCTTTGTACCGTCCTAGAGGTTTAGCAATCTTTTGATCCGACAAACAAAAGATCACGCCGACTTAACACGGCTAAGCTATATTAAAATTTAAAGCTACATTTGCTTTTCAGGTCAGAGCAGCAAGATCCACTTGCAACGAAGACGGTTTTTACACAGATATCATATCTCGTAATGGTTTCATTTCTTAAAATAGTTAAATATTTTTACACCTTTGTCTTTTATGATAATAGAGAAATGTTGATAGAAATGTTATGTTACGTTCTATACATAAAGTAAAAAAACATCACAGATATCATATTAAGCTAAAACTAAGCATGCATATTATAAAGCTATTATCTATGAATATAATAGTAGTGGCCTTTGTGGTCTAGCGGTCCAGGTGTTGGACTTGACTGCATGAGGTCCCGGGTTTGAATCCTGGGTCGGATAACAAAAAAATTGGATTTTCTAATAGTAAACAACGTTGCTTGGGATTGTATATGTGCCCGGTTGACGATTGACTTGCCACCTATCACATTGTGAGACTTAATGTCTTCGGCTAGTCGCGGGTGCCCTGGTTGTGCCTCTGCCTACCGCTTCGGGGATATGGGCGTGAAGATACTGTATACTTTTGATAATATCATACTATCAATATTAGACTTTCACGTCGAAAATTAACCATAGTAACGAGATTAAGTATGGTAACATCTTATACGAGAATACTTTGAAGGAGTTAAACCAATTAACAAATATTGATAAATAAATATCTTAAGACAAGTTACTTCAGTAATGTAAATCTATCCTCAAAGTAAGCAAATTATAGCATGCTTGTGTTATGGATATATAGATGTTAGTTAACTTAAATATACTACTTAAATAGATACCAGAATTAATTTAACAAACACCCAGAACCGGAAATGCAGACATCTAAATGTTCGTCACACAAATGCATGCCCCCGTCAGGAATCGAACCCGAACCTGGCGATTAGTAGCCTCTTGACTAGCGAGGCGGTCTTTCAACTAATCCAAAAATCTTGTATTAGTTAAGTATCAATGCTTGAATCGAAAACTTCAACTCTAGAGTAAGCCAATAAATAAATAATAAAAATCCCTGGACAAGTGACACAAATTGAATCTAACTCCAAAATAAGCAAATTTCAAGCTTGTGTTATGGGTTAGTCAAAGATTACAATATGACAAAGATATACTTAAATAGATACCAGAATAATTTTAAAACAAATAATTTGGCAAATTATATATGCGCTATGACCGCTGCGTGACGTCAACCAAACTTTGGTATGTATTAAGTATTTTAATTACATTATATAAGGTCCTTTTTTATGGAGAAAAAAAATTGTGTATGTAAAATGAGATAACATAAAAATTAAACTCATGTTACCCTGCAAAAATGTCGATTAGGATCTTGTACACCTCCCACACATACATAATGTCCTGGTAATAGCTTGGTAGACGATTCACACACAAATGGGTCGATTAGGGGAGCGTTTACAACTCGTATGTGCTGAAAAGGAATAAAAAATCACATTAATCCCGTTAATATTACTATTCGTTAGCTATGTCTACACCAACGTGCCTTTAGTTGCGCTTTCATGTTCATTTTGCGTTTCAACTTTTTTTCCGTCAAAAAAAAACGTCACTGCTATGTTTCATGATGCATGCGCGCCAATAGCTTGCAGCTTGTAAATTATAAACTACGTCAGGTAGATGTCCATGACGCAGTTTTTTTAATTAAAATAATCAAGTGAAATGTTTAAACATGCTCTTTAATTACTTTTCATTCAGATTGTCATCTTCATATCTTAGTCGGCACTATTTGACGCGTAATTAGGTAATTATTATTCATGTATATAGTGACATTTCGAAATGCAAATCAAAATCACTCATCCAAAAACTGCGGGCAGAATATTGTAACAATCTCCAAATACTTAGTATACAGAGACCTAAGACCGCAGGTGCAGTCAGACCTTGAATCAGGTGTTATAGCAAATAACAGAAGTATTTTAGTCGACAACCTCGCCAGGACTGGATTTTGTATTATAATATCCACTACAATATTATTTGTATAATATTTTCACTCTGAGCAGGTACTTAATACTATTCAAATTATATGATAGTACGTAAATGTCTTATAATTTCAGAATGTTACTTAATTTCAGATATGTACTTAACCTACCAAAACCTTAAGTGTTTTATACACAATGTAATGTAATAGGCAATGGCTCTGAACTAAAGATGTCCTCACAAAGATATTTTTTTCTAGTTTTACAATACCATGTACGATAATTTTTCACAAACACTATTTTTTAGCGAGTCGTATCGCTGTTGCCCGCGGCGTTGGCCACGTGGTTAATGATCCCAAAGAAACATTTTTTTTGGGATTTAAACTATTCTATGTGATTCGCCTCTGTGGTCTAGGGGTTCAGGTGTTGGACTCGACTTCATGAGGTCCCAGGTTCGAATCCTGGGTCGGGCAACAAAAAGAAAATGTGGTTTTTCCAATTTTTTATTAAAAAAATGTTGCTCAAAAATGGATAATAAGTGCCTGTAAACAATATAATGTAATTGAAAATGGTTTTAAACTAGTCATTTCCTCATAAAGTTTATTTTTTTCTAGTTTTACAATACGATGTACGATATTTTTTTAACAGACTATTTTTTAGCTTTATGTACGACTAGCTATTGCCCGAGTGGTTAGTGATCCCGCAGGAACATTTTTCGAGATATAAACTATTCTATGTGATAATCTAAGTTACCCGCTACGTGTGCCAAATTTCATGGAATCGGTTCAGCACTTTATGCGTAAAGAAGTAACAAACAAACATACAAACTTTCGCATTTATAATATTTGAAGGATATGTTATGACACGTGCAAATGCAACTCGGAACTTCACTTACCCCAGTTGGTGTCCAAGCAATCATCGTAGCGAGATAGCCCAGTGAAACCTCGTCTTCTGCAGATGCTAAGGTTGCAGCTTTAGTTTGAGCATCGAACACTAATGGCGTAACCAATTTTACAGCCGATACTTTAAAATCAAAGTTGTTTATCAGCATTTTTATCTGAAAAATATTATTTGCCTATATTTTATGTTTTATCGGCGCATAGCCTGTAAAGTGATTTCCCAAAGGAATATAACTTCAAATTATTGTGTGTGCAATACGGCCTTACTGGTATCGACAAATTAATTAAAATTAAAAATTAAAACATCAATATTTTTATCATGCATTCTGTATACTTAAAATATTTTTTTTTAATTTTGTTGCATTAAATGTGGCATTAAACGCTTAGACGTCAATATGATTTCCGTGGTTATATGGACGTATGTTAAATGCAAACGGAAGAAGCGAATAAATGTGGCTATCTCCTATACCAAAGCCATGTAAAAAGTGGAAAGGGATGAAGATGTTTCCTTGTTGGTCAGAGTCCGCCGAGTAGAATAGACTATCTACCTCTCTGCAGAGAGCTCTCAAGAGGCAATCGCTGGTTCAAATATAGGTCACAACCAACTAGATTACTGATGATAGAGTGCTGTGCAGTAACATCCCCGGCCTTACCTATCCCTGCCACCATAATACTGACATATTCCTGTTAGGAGAAGTGTGCTTGTTCGGTGACCTCTAATATAAAGAAAAATGATGACCTCATTTTTAAATAAAAATAAGAAAGCGAAACGTCAATAGATTTTGATGTGACTTGAACGGGATGTCCAGTCTCAAAACTCAGTCAACTGGTGAATAGAGGACTTAAAATTCCCCCTTTTTTATGGTATTGGAATGCAAACAAGGAGACATTTCTTGATGGTTAGAAGTTCACGCTGCGTAAAGACACCAAAGGTGACAATGGTGCGGTGCCAACCTGAAACATGGTAGGCCTCGAGCAAAAGCAAGTTTGGCGGCTACCTTATCCACTGGACCGGAACACGTCAACGGCAAGCACTGACGTTATGGCGGCAGGAATAAGTAAGGCCGTGGTAACAATCCGGGTGAGTCACTGCAAAACTGTTTCACCTAGTCAGTTGTCACGGTGTTAGTAATGGTAAGACTATGCTCGCCTTTTACGAGCTACTCGGCAGGAAGGCAGTTGGTCTATTCCGCAAAAGAGCGCGGCCCAGCGGGGTTATTCCGTATCTTTTTAGTGATGACCACTGAGTAAAGCTATATAAAGTATAGCTGTCAAATGACGTGTTTTATATTTGCTATCTCCAGTGATGAACAGAAATACAATGGACTGAACTGAACGGCGAAACAATGGTATTGTGAAAACATTACCTTTAATGTTCCTTTGGACTTTATATAATATAAATCATTCTATGTAGTGACCTATTCAGAACTAGTTTCACTCAAAACCGATTTCAAGATAATTAATATTCAACCATTTGAAACTCGCTTAGTGAGCTTCCCAAATTCCAACATTTCATTTAGACTGGTTCCACATTCAGCGGTTCAACACTGTGAATTCTATGTTATTCAAGATTAAGTTCTGTTATAAGTAGGTAATTACTATTAATGATATTTTTATTGATATTGTACTGTTTGTCCGCGACTACTTCAGCGCAGAATAGTTACGATTTTCATTCTCTATGATAGTCATTTTGGGGTTGAAAATTTTCATACACTGTGATAGTCCTTTAGGGGTTGACTTTTGAAAAAAAATAGGGTGTTCTTGAATTTGTGCCCATAACTTTATGCATATCATAAACAATCAAAATTGATACTGAAGCTTAGCCGTGAATAAACAAAAGAGAGACAGACTTTATATTATTAAGTGTGGATGTATCGTTTTTATTCATCTTTTCTATTCCGTTTTTTAATTTAAAAAAGAAGGTAATGCTTTCAACATTTGCTGTTGTTCCAATTTTGTATTTGACACTTTAAATTTTTTAACCGTTTTGGAATATGAACTTTTATTAACAAATAGCAGTTAGGTTATTTGAGTTTAATAGTAAAAATATGTCCATTAAACATATTATTAAAACATTATGTTAAATTATTAAAACAATAGTTAAATAAAAATAAACAGATGTCAGATCCTTGATCCCGTTTTTAAATTAAAGTAAAATCAAGTTTTGGAATTGTTAAGAAAATAACGACGCACTTCCAAATTTAAAAAAGAAAAATAATTTGAAACTTAAATATTCGAACAAGTTGTGATTTTGGTCGTTTTAGCAACTAACAAACAGACAATATCATTTAGTGGCGGGCATCTGTTTCAATTTGTCATAACTGTCTAAAAACTTAATTATGACAAAGGAAACAGATGGCTTCTAAAACTATTACATAATTTAGGAATTTCTAGGTGTCGAAGCGAGTCCAATGTAGTGTCTGGCTGTGGTGAAATTCTCATAAATGGCTTAAGTTAAAGAAAGTTAAGCTATAAACGTCCTTATTTTACATGAATGTGTTTGTGGTTGAACTGATATAAAAATAATAAAGCTACATACGTACATACATATCTTTATGCCAAGTCCCTTACGCGGTAGGCAGACAGTGTCAAGTTCCAAACCTCATGGTCCTGGCAGACCAGCCTTGCTTCCTCCACATTCATTACCCTTTTCATACAAACCCACCGGTTTCGGAGAATCTTGACAATACCTTCAGCTAACACCCGAGCGATTTGATCGTGTAATGTCAACCTTGCTCTTCCCGGGTACCTACATCCATCCACAGTCGCATTGTATATCTGCTGAATGACAGATGAAAGATTGACAATCTTTCATCTGTCATTCTTTCTACATATCCGAACCAGTGGAGCATGCCTTTTCTCATTTTAACACCAACACTTTCTTTTAATCCCTATAATAAATGAATCTGTAAAAATCATACGAATTGTTTCAAGCTCGAAACAAGAAGTTTCCTGCGTTGTCCAGTCGTGCTCTAATTCTTCACAAATCATTTAAAAAGTACTCACATTATTTATTGTTCCTCCTTTGTTATTGTATGAACTGCCAGTGCGGATGGTGTAGTTTCCGAGATTTTTGTGGCTCACATACGACGATACTGCATTTCTGAAAGAAAAAATATTAATCGGAGACATAATGGTAACTTTGTGCTAGTGCCCAGAATCTTCCTGTATGCATACATTACTGGAGTTTGAATTCTGTTTTCTGTATTTTTTTACAAATAAAGCGAGCACAAGTATTTGAAGGAGAACTACAAAAGTCCCCGTAGCTCCAAGCTTTGTCTTGGCAATACCAAGCTCGGTACTCGAAGTGTTTACTTGTGACGCGCGTTACAATAATTTTTGTATAGATCCATGTGAACAAATATATTTGAATTTGAATTTGAGTGCACCGCAGAAAGCTGATTGGATAATAACGGCTTCCCAATGCCTTTTGTAGGCGAGGGACGACCCGAGGAGCAAATAAAGCGCAAAGCGGTGCAGACGTCGTGAGGTGTCTGATCATGGAGTTGTTGCAACATGAACGGAGATCACAAAATCCTCCGCCGTCGGTGCAGTGAAAGTATGCTGAAGTATTCCCTCAGTCTCAGTATAGACCAAGGGATAGACCCTGTAGTTTTATTCGATAGAAGTCTAACATAACCTACCATTTTCCCCGAAAATGGCAGCTATTTAAGAGTATTTACAGCCGTAAGAAACTCAAAAGTGGTACCACCTCATTTATTTACTACTGTGTTCTTCACGAAACTATCATCATAACGAGAAACAAAAAGGCACTAAAAGCGAAAGGTTTATTCAATGATCAGACCAAACTTCATTGCAATATACACTTTAATGTTATAACGGCTACACCTAACGGCTACGCTAGGTGCTTCACTGTTTTAAAGAGCGGATTAACAAATCACACTTCTTGGCACCAAGTTACGACATTACACTATCACATTTAAAATAATTTAATTGAACGTGCTATGTGACAAATGTTATTTGTACTTTGTCAATAGATACAATCTTTTAATAAATTATTCATCATTTTGAGTAAAATGGAAAAAATATTGTTCTTCATTAAAAGTTCGTTTTTTAATAATATTAAAAATGTACATTAAAGTACATTTTTAATAATATTAAAAATGTACATTAAAGTACATTAAAAATATAGTTTGTTACACTTTTACGCTGAAAATAAGGTTGTAGAGTTTAAAATGTAAATTATTAACAATCTAACTTGTATATATAGAATAATTAAATTTTGAATTAAAATTGCCATGTTTGTTTATTTTTTAAACCACTACGAAATGCTACATTACTTAGTGCCTCCATTTAAAGCAACCAGGCGTAATTTTAGCGGAGAGGCTCTTGACACGTTTCTTTTGACAAATGTGACCTGCATTCCTCTGTCACGGCCAACATCAACGAGAATTTTCATTGCTGTGTGTGAATACGAAATTTTATGAAAAATGGAATAATGTAAGTTTCAAAAAGTTCCTAAATAATAAATGTTAATTTATATGCAGTAAAAGAGTAATAATATACGTAATTTATGTTATAAAAGAATAGATAGGTCGCCTCTGTGGTCTAACGGCTCCAATATTTGATTGGTTCCCTGAGGTCTCGAGTTCAATAACAACAATAAAGACAAAATAAAATATAGTTTTTCAAATTTTGTAATAAAAACATTGTTGCCCGGAATTGGATATGTGTCTCGTTGGCGACAGGTTTGTCATATATCAAATTGAGGGAATTTAGTGTCTTCGGCTAGTAGGTGCCCTGGTTGTACATTTGCCTACTTCTTCTTTTTAATACAAAATATAAGATACAAATTAAAAAAATATTGTACATTTTGAAATAAAAGACAAAATAAAATTGATATTTTTTTGCATAATAAGTTTAATATTAAGTTGCTTTAAACTAAAATAATAGGAATTGTATTATATTTCGAGTTATTAAAAATTTAAAATAAATGTTCATTGCTTATTAATTTACAGAATACAGCTAATACAGAAGAGTTGTTACCAGATAAATAAGGAATTTTATTATGTTTTGAAGAATAAAAGTACTAAAAAGTTTTGATTTCTCTGCAAAATTAAAGTAATACATACATAAATATCTTCACGCCAAACTCTTTACGAGGTAGACAGAGAGTATTAAGTAAGTAAATGTCACAATCCTTGCAAACTAACCTAGCTTAATTTATTAATTTCTTGAATTCTCTGCTTTAAACTAACACGCCTGGTTTTAGAGACAATTGACACCAACCTTAGATAAGACCCGAATCGTAAAATGTCATCATAGGTCTTCTGGAGAGTTATACATTCCTTCCACATTCGCGTTGTACATTTTTTTCAATTTTTTATCATCGCCCTTCCTTCCACACGACTGATCCAACAGAGTACAACAATTCTCATTGGGCAACATCGAAAACATGAGAACGCAACAGTTAAGGAGACTGATATTAATCCAGGCGAGACATAGTAAAACTTCACCTCTTGATATTTTCATTTTAAAATAAGTATTCTTTCAATTTGTTGCCTAATTGAGTTTAGTTTATATTGTCAAACTTAAAAAAAAACTACTTATATAAAAGTATCAAAATTTAAACAAACAATAAACAATGGCCATGTGTAAATCGGTCTCGCCCGTGAGGGTTCCGTAGTATTAAGCACAGGGACTAATCCAAAAATCACATGTGGCTCGAAAGGGGTGGGGGTAAAAAAAATCACACTGGTGAGGGTCTGTAGTAAGATATCAGTGTATTTTCTTTTCGTAACTAATATTGTAAAGAGGAAATGTTTGATTTTTTGTTTGTTTGTTTGTTTGAAATGAATAGGCTCCAAAACTATTGGACCGATTTCAAAAATTCTTTCCCCCTTAGAATGCTATATTATCCCTGAGTGAGTGGCTTTGTTTAATCAAAATCGATGCAGTAAGGGCCAAGTTACGCAGGCGAAGCTGCGTTAAACTGCTAATTTCTTATAAGGCCGCGAATTGAAAGTCACAAATTTTCTCCTGTTTGTGATGAAGAACACCTTGTCAATCCATGGTTTGGATGTGTTTTATAATAATATTTTCGAATTGTCACAAGAGGAGTCTGAAAACTACATATGATTTTGGGTGGTGGAGCGTGTTTGTCAAGAAATGCTAGAAAATCAACATGAGATTAATGGGTGGCACCACGATTAGCGATACAGTATATTGAAATGTTTGCCTGGATGTCCCAAAATACCTCTATAATGTTTTACCTTTAAAACTGACTACTGTTTATAGTATTTGAAACAACAAAGTCATGTATGCGATTTTTAGAAATGCGCTTAGTCTTAAAAACTGCTTACTTTAATATTACGACGTTCAAATCAATCGACTCAATCGACTCAATTAATCAATCGATTTTTCACCTTTTTTATGTAAAAAGGTAGAGAGGGTACCACATAAATCTGTTTGAGAATGGTTTGATAAACCTCACTATCGATTTCAAACACCTATAGATATACTCTTTATGTAGGCCTGATTAATTTTTTTTTTTTGGATTTTCCGTTTCGTGATATGGAATATGATATCTGTAATATGTTTGACAGAATATATACCTCTTCTAATTTTCAATAGCGTAGTAGTAGTAGTTTGA
>NJDC01007635.1:40874-61885 GCA_002245475.1 Calephelis virginiensis
TACAGCTCGCCGCCGCAGTCCCGTCGTGACCACGGCCTATGCAACTAGGCCGAAATATCGACAAATAAAATAAAAAGAGATCGTGAGTATCCCGTATAAATAATTAAATGTTATAAATAGTCAGTTGTTAATATTGATGTAAACTTAAAATAGTCGTCATCGTAATCGTCGCATTGATACTACTATTTTTAACGATTGCACGTTGGAAACCAGTGTCTCCTTATTCTGTTCTTAGAATGCAATTGACGTTACTTTCCAACATGTTGGTAGGGGTCAGCTGAGAAGAATAAGCCAACTGTCTATGTACCAGCTCGTATGAGCTGAATTAACTTTTAATTTTGCTTGTGTTTTGTACGAGAGTGCGTCTTCTGTACATCAATGTTATTGAATATTGCGTGGCTTTATAGCAAAACTTTGTAGCACCTCTACAGTAAAAACAGTCAAAAAATATAATGTACTTACGACTCGAAGCATTTCGATATGGTGACAAGCCAGTAGGTGTTGAGAACGATGGCACTACACTGGTAGGTGTCATTTTTCAACAATGACGCGGCGTAAGGATGTTTCGCCACTTGCGACACAGACGCACCAATGTGTTCGTCGCTATTTTCTTCACGATCATCTAACAATGAACAAAATATTACCAATTTTTGTTGGAAAGTGGTAAAATAAACAGACAGGTTTCCTATTTTTTAGAATTAAGACGAATTTAGTCGATAGATTTTAAGAGTCCTAAGCGAGTATGAGCACTACCATACATAGATATATATTGGTAGGGACGTACTATAATACATCCCTACTAATATTACAAACAAGTTTGTTTGTTAAACTTTCACGCGAAAACTAATAACCAATCATCAGGAAAGTTTGTACATTTATTCTTGATTATTTGTACCCGTAAAATAATATTTCATATACCAAATAATATTTTACATATTTAACCATAAGTTGGTACACGGCCTACAATTTTTATTATATGTATTTTCAATGCCCAATGAAAAAACTTCTTAAGGAATGGACTTTCGATACAGATGGTTTTGTTTTAAAATAAACATCATTGAGATAGTTCTTAGCAGGATTACGGATAAGTTTAATGGAAGGTTATTATTTTTAAATTAAACTTATTCTATGTTACCTGTAAGCTCGCCTTTTGTATTTTATTTGATAAAAATCATATTTAGGACAAACCTAAACAAACATTAAAAGTTATTTGTGTATAAAACCTTATCAAAGTGATTCAACATCTCGAAAATCTAGTTATGATTTTGGCAAATAAACGTAATTTAAATTTAAAATATAATCTGACACCAGAATTTTTATCTCTGCTATCGTCAAGGTAAGTTCACCAACTTACTGTCCAAACCAGAAAACGACAGCGGCACTAAGGTTATGACAGCACCAAATGCCAATGCAAATTTTATTGGCCTAATATCCCCACCACATGACAGTGACATATCAATAACATCAATGATGCATATAAGCTAAGATTATCTCTTTCCCGTGTTTGCTTTCTCTCACAAAACTTAGCACAAAACTCCTTTTTAGTTTGATTAGTAGACAATTTACTATATATGAATATATAATTTTTTCTGAATATATTAAAATATAATCTATACTTATATAATAACATGTCCTGACTGACTTCACCATCGCCGAGCAAAAACTAAAAAAAAACAAAAACTAAAAGTATAAAGAAGATACTTTATAAATGGAGTTGTGGTACGAGCTATATGCTACGATTATCTGTAGACATATAAATCTGAGCATAAATCGTGTAAATAAATCTGAGCATAAATCGTGTAAATTAAGTTATAAAAAATAATATTTGCGCAAGCAGTTGTACGTGCAACAACTTTGATAAATATTTATTATTAAAATAACTTTGCACAGTATGTTGCTTAATTGCAACGCATTATAAAAGAAAATTGCGTATCTAATATTATTTAAGGTCAATTTCAATAACCTACATTTTTTCTTTCGTTTTTGGCATTGACTTTAGCACTTGCCATTAGTCAATTTGAAAAATCAAACCACCCGTTTTATAAAATTGGACTTAAATTATTCAAAATTAGTCATTAGTCGTCAAAAAAAAGTATGTCAGGGTCTTGAGAAAAGCGGTGGTCTCCTTACTCAAGCTCATATAGTGAGATTTGGCGGGATGAGAAAATGCACGATACACTAATTTCATCATGATTATTTTATTTGTACACTTTCACTAAATAAATTGTACAAAATGCCACCAAAATTACTAGTTTCACTCAATATTATATTCACGAAATTCAATAATTACGGAAAAACTACCGCCATCTTTTCTCTTGGTGGCGTCTGAATTCCATATCATATCTAATTTAGGATTGCTTTGGATCAGTAATCAGATTACCATCTAGTTAGGAGATCCTTTCTTAAGTTATAGCGGAAGTTTATATATGTACATGTACGCTGTTAAAATCATTACCCATGCTTTTTGAATTTGCTTGGTTGGTTAAAATAGACTCTAGAGTACCTGTCTCGGCAGAATTGTCCCGACTATCGATTTTACTGAGGACATTTATTATGTTCAGAGTAAACAGCATGAGAAAGCCAACACCGTGCCGCATCTTTTGTTTTGTAATAACTCCGGTTTTCTCGTCGGTATCGAGGGCGTATAGGAGTTTGTTAACTTCACAGAGCCACAAAACTTAAGAAGGTGCAACAGTCTTAATTAAAAACTTGAATATTTAAAGTTGATGATAAATAGAAAACGAAGCTTTTTTATTTACTGCTTGCTATTTTAATACTACCAGATTATATGTGTGTGTGTGCGTGCGTGTGTGTGTGCGTGTGTGTGTATGTGCGTGTGTGTGTGTATGTGTGTGTGTGTGTGTGTGTGTGTGTGTGTGTGTGTGTGTGTGTGTGTGACAAACATCGACACATTTTGTCTTAAAAATCTGACTTGATCGAGATCGTATTTAATTATAATAGCAATTATTTTGATGGGGCTTTTTATACTTAATTGAATATTTTTGTACTATAAAATACTTAGTTTTTTTTTAAAACAATGTTTTTGTAAGTAACTTTACAACAGATTTGTTTTTCTATTTATTCTCTAAGTTATAATCTTCAACTGTCTCTGACAATTCTTTTACAGTTAATCTACAAAAGAGTCAATTCCTATGATAAATTACGGTTGTTATTAATATATGTATATTTCGAGCACTAGAAAATATTATTTTTGTAAAAAAAAGTGAGCTCATGTACATCAATCTTACAGCTAGATACTCTAATAACAGAAAACGTCGATACTAAATGCAAAAATGTGTCGAACACATGAAATAAAGAAAAGAAACTGTTAGACTCAGTATAGAATATAGACACAGACACTATTTGACATTTACGTATTTGGAAACATTACATGCATTATTTGTAACATTTTTACATATTAGGCAATATTTTATGTATTTTTTAAAATAAAAACTAAGTAAATAAGAGAAAATCAATAAAGCAAATTCAAAACTGTGGAACTCCAAAGATGCTAATAATTTAAACGCAGTATATCTGCAAACAACTTACTTCAATTTTCATAAATAATTCATCTAGGTACATAAAAAAAAGTATTTTCTCAATTTCACTGGGATCCCACCCTAAGATCCAGACTTTTTCTTATGATATTGGAAGGCAAATAAGTAGACGGATTTCCTGACTGTAAAAACTTCACGCCGCCAAGACACCTAAGGTGGTAATAGTGCGTTGATAAGCTGAACTCAATATATTAGACCTCGAGAAAAAGAAAGTTCACCGGCTACCTTATCCGCAGAACCGGAACACGTACACGACAAGCATTGATGTCATCAGAAATAGATAAAGCAGTGGTACCAATGCGGACGAGTCGCTGCGAAACTCTGCCACCTAGTCAGAGTCACGGTGTTGGTGACAGTAAGCCTACGCTCGCTTTTTAGAAGCTGCCTGGCAGGAAGGCAGATGGTCTATTCTGCAAATGAGCCCGGACCAACATGGGAAACTTGTTGATAATGGGACCACCTTATAATACGCAGTATCCTCCTCCTTTTTGAAAGCCGGCTAATAATGTCTCATTTTGTCCACATATTCACTAGTAATGTTATGATAGACCTAAATTCCGTTGTGCTAACTCCTTTAGACTTTAGAAAATTGAATCAAATACCCGTCTCGACTGTGTCTTCTTGGCTATCGATCTCGCAGAGAACATTTATTACGCTGAGAGTAAACAGCAACAGAAAGCTAACACCGCTCCGCATCTTTGTTCTGTAATGGTTCGGGGTCGTATGAGAGCGTTACTTTATAGAGCTAGCAATCTTTAGAAGGCACGAACTCGTAACACTTTTAATGTGTTTAGATAGGTAGTGAAAACTTTTGCTTACATTCGAATTTTTATTTCGGTATTTAGTTGGTGATTATATTGGTAATTAATTAATCAATCATCATAATTTACCGCCTCCAGGTCCGAGGGATTGACGTACAACCCTACAAGGCCATTATTTAGTTATGAAATGTTAGGATTCCGAAAATCTTAAACATTTCTGTTTGTTAGTTTCTTTGTCTAATACCTACAAAATTCAATTGGCACACCTTCGTCAATTGCTGACGAATGCTCTAACCATTTGAGCTACCAAGCATGAAAAAAAATCATGTTGTGAATCTTTTCCTTACTTATTCTTGCCGCCATAACGTCAAGGCTTGCTGTTGACGTATTCCGGTTCGGAGGGTAAAGTAGCCGGTAAACTTACTTTTGCTAGAGGTCTAACATCAGGGCCTCAGGTTGGCAGTGCATCATTATCACCTTTTTTATTAGGCGGCGTGAATTTATTACCATCAGAAAATCCGCCTGCTTATTTGCGTCCCAATATCATAAAAAAAATAATCTAAATCGCCGTGTTAACGGTAGAATATTCATAACTAGACGCATTTCAATATTTATTAGAGATTATAGACCCAAAACCCAACACTTACCACAACTGGAATACTTTTTAAAAATAATTAGCTAAAAAATCGTGTCCTATCTAAAACATTGTTTGCTCTATACCCAGCTAACGCAGGATGTTTTCGCGTTATTTCAGAATGTTTGTGTCAACACTGATATGGCCAGAGTTAAGTATATTGCCCGTGAACGGTTAACGTCGTGGCCATTCTCATGTTTATTTTGCAAGAGCTCGTTGATATTTTCTACTTAAACTTTTTTATGACCTTTTTGTAAAGCACTTCTGATGCTCAACTTTTATAGTCAAGTGTTAGAGTGTATAAACAAAACATATAAATTCTTTAACCCTTTCAATCTAGTTTTCAAATTGAGTTGGACATGCTCGTAAATATATTCTTTGAACAAATTACACAAATTGATCTTGTTTTTATGATATTGAAAGGCAAACAAGCAGGCAGATTTTCTGATGGTGAGAAATCACGCCGCATAAAAGACATCAAAGATAGTAATAGTGCGTTGCCAATTTAAGGCCGGAATGTTAGGCCTAAAGAAAAAGTAAGTTTATCGACTACCTTATCCTCATACTGAAACACGTCAACGGCAAGCACTGAAGTTATTGCGGCAGGAATAAGTAGTAGTACCATACCGGTCGAGTCGCTGCAAAACTCTACCACCTAGAACTCAAAGTAAGCTAATTAAATGCTTGTGTTTTGAGTTTAAGTCAAATATACAAGTAGGTATATGAAAATACTTAAATAGATACTGGAGTGAATTTAATAAACACCCCGGAAATCCAGACATTTATCATCACACAAATGTTTGCGTCGGGAATCGAACCCGAGCCTCACGGTGGTTTGGCGGTGTTAGGCGTCCACGCTAACCTCTCGACCAACGAAGTGATCAAGTTGGTTGCTGGTGGAAAATGCTGAGTGGCATTTTCTTTTATTTGTACACTTTCTGTTCTTGGTGCTTGATTGACCTGTATTTGTAATTATTAATGAAAGAATATACTTTGAAAATTTTAGTAATAATATTTTAAAACCACAACTTTATTTTAAGCTTATTTAATAATGTCACCGATCGAGGGGTTAACGTAGACAAATAACGCCACCAACTATCCGCGAGGCTCGAGATCTATTCCCGAATGGTGCATGCATTACAGTGATTATCGTGCATGTCTGAATTTCGGGGTAAGTTATTTTGTATATCAATGTCGTTGATTGTTTTTGCCTTGCCAACCGTAGAAACCAATTGAGGTTTAAAGTCAATCGCCAATAAACAAGCATCGCTCCCGATCCAACCTATGTACATATAAAATTAAATCCCCATTTCCCTTGGTCATTGCACCACGCATCAACGGACTAATCAATTTTTCTAATTCTTGTTTTGTTATTAAGAGAAATTTCTTGTTAAGAGAAAAACCAGTATTTTTTTTGGAAAAATGAGAAAAACAATTGTTTGTTTTCATACAGGCTGTGAATAGCTAATAATTTCAAGCGATACAAAATTCGTCGAGTATATATCTATTTATATAAAAATCACCAATCCCAAACAAATGTTTAGGCTTTGTTCGGACTATTTAGTATGTGCTTTATGTGAAGTTTGCATAAAATCAAATAAAGCGGTTCTTCATTTATCACATTTTTTGTAACAAACAATTTCAAAAAATGGCGGATCATTTTGTTAATCTGATCTGGAATCGGACCTGGGTTGGAGTTAGTCGAGTACGCTAACTCCTTGGCCAACGAAGCACTCATAATCTATATATATAAAAATCAATACCACTTTTCGCTGTAATCTTATAACTCAAAAACGGGCTCACCTATACAAACCAAATGTTTGGGCGTCGCTCGGACTATTTACATAAACTATCTACAGTTTATGTAGAGTATGCATAAAATCGGTTAAATCACTAAAAGCGTTTCTTCATTTATCACATTTTTTGTAACAAATGAATTTAATAAATGGCGGATCATTTTGTTAATGGGTATTTTTCAGTCAAATTGAAACTTTTTCAGATGGGGATTGTGCTGTCATATTGAAACTTTTTTCAGTTGTTTTTTTCTTTTTATTGTGTTATGTCATTCCCCCGTGTTGGTCTGGGCTCCTTTGTAGAATAGACCTTTTGCCTTCCTGTGCCAGGCAACTCGTAAAAGGCGAGCATAGGCTTGCCGTCACTAGCACCGTGACATCTGTTTAGGTGGTAGAGTTTCGCAGCGACTCACCCGGATTGGTACCACCGCCTTACCTATTTCTGCAGCCATAACGTCATGATGTGTTCCGGTTCGGAGAGTAAGGTAGCCGGTAAACTTTCTTTTGCTCGAGGCCTAACATCCCGGCTTCTGATTGGCGACGAACCATTACCACCTTTGGTGTCTCTGGGTGGCGACAATTTCTTACCATCAGGAAATTCGTCTGCTTGTTTGCCTTCCAATGTCATAAAAAAAATCATACGGTCATAAATATAGCAAAGCACATACCGTGCCGCTAGTAGTACATAATATAATAAAACTGTTTTCTAGTTTTCTCCACATATTTTAAATTTAAATAAACAGTACCCTAAGTATACTTATATGTAAAAGGACAAGAAGTACTGACTCATTTATAATATGAACCGCGCAACCGAATCCACTGAATGAAATTCGATAACGTAGGCATTTGAAAAGGAAATGTTTTTTGAATATCTCTTAAGAGGAGATGAAATTTTTGTTTGAAAGTTATATAACTTTTGTATAATATTTTAGAAGTCACAATAAAAACTTTCTATCCAGGATGACGATTTAAAAACTATTACGATATTATAGAACTCAACGCAGACGAGCGAAAACTAGTTGTTTGTAAAAAAAAAATAAGTTCTTCGATACAAACTTATCGAAAATTTGCGAGGTTATTGATAAACAAGCATGTTCTCAAATTTCCTGACATTAATGGCCACGTTGGATGACAAACACGTTATAAGGGTAGGGTCGGATGGACCCCGTTAATGTTTCTTGCGTTAATAGAGGCCAATCTTCATACATTGTTATCATACTCTGACAGTTTCAGTTCAAGGGTTACTTTGATGTTAAACTTGATATAGCGCTATATTGATTTATTTAACTAACACCAATTCCGGCAAGACTAATTAGCCCTTTAGCCCCTTTACTAGCAACTTACATTTACTTAACTAACGTTCCAATAAAGATATGCGTTTGATTGTCACTTATTTTAATATAGGTAAAAGTCTAAATTTTCTTTGTTGAAACAAAACTCATACCATTCTTTTTACTATAGTTTATAATTGCGAATATAAAAACTGGTAATATTTTTTCTGAAATGTGAACCTTGTTTAATTATTTAGTTATTTATATATAATAATTATTCGATATAATTATAATATTTCTCAATTTACAAAAGTTAGAGAATTAAAAAATACAAATGATCCATTTTTATATACTTTTCTAGGAAAATTAATCTTAATTACGGTATAAGTATTTAACATCACTTGTACACTTTCTAATATGTATTAATAATATAAAAATTACAGCAAGAGTCGACGACAAAAACTAAAGAATAAAACAATTTGTAGCTGCTCTATTCGACCGCCGTTGAGTGGCTAGCGAACACGTCTAACTACACTAACCAACTGTGAGGTTTGGGTTCGATTCCCGATCTGGGCAGGCGTTTGTGTGATGAACATTTAGATATCTGCATTTCCGGATCTAGGTGTTTATTTAATTTATTCTGATATCTATTAAAGTATTTCTATGTATTAATATCATTGACTAACACCCATAAGCAAGCTTATAATTTGCTTACTTTGGGGTTAGATTCAATTTGTATTACTAAAAAAATTCATAAATAGGTAAAAGATAAAAAAAAAATATTGCATTGATTTTGCCCTGAACAACAAAACCTACCATAAAAAAATGACCGTGATCCCATGTATCGGGAGGGAGCAATTCATAAAACACACCTACCAAGTTTCAACGGCATACTTATATTAGTAAAGAATAAAGTATATGAAGTATATTATATCGACCAGTGTGTGTTACCGGTGATGACATATGGCCTTGGCTTTTAGACTTGGCCGGTAAATGTGGGCCTCCTAAATAAGATCAGAGTCGCTCAGCGTGCTATGGAGAGAGCTATGCTCGGTATTTCTCTGCGAGATATGATCCGTAATTCAGTGATCCGTAAGAGAACGAGAGTAACCGATACAGTTCAGAGAGTCAGCAAGCTGAAGTAGCCTGCCACATTGCTCGCAGAACCGACAACCGCTGGGGAAGAAAGGGTTTCAAGTGGCGGCCCCGCACCGGAGGACGTAGTATTGGACGATCTCCCACCCGGTGGACTGATGATGGTCAAAATCGTGGGGAATCGCTGGAAAGCGGCTGGTGACCGTGACTTCTGGCGCTCTTTGGGGGAGGCCTATGTCCAGCAGTGGACGTCCTCCGACTGATGATGATGATAATGATGAAAGTATATGATCTACGGAAGGACGGACAGACGGACATGTCGAATGTCATTTTTTCCATTCGGCTACAGAATCCTAAGCTTTTGTCCGTTATCTTGAATTCATACCATAAGGTGCTTGTGCTTATAAAAATGTCTGCGCCGTAAATTTCACGTGGCATAGACGTTATTTCCCGTAAGCCGGGTGTTATTTTAATTTATAGAGTGTTTTCTCGTGTTAGCAAGTTTTATTAAGATACACGAACTCCAGAACAATGGAAAAGCTTTTCTACTTGTTACTATTGTTTTGTAGATATATGGCCAATTTTAGTTACGTATCTATGATAAGAAATAGGGCTTCTAAATCAGTTACTAAACAATAGCTGCTAGTTTGTAATTATATACAAAAACAACTTAGCGACAAAATTCTAGTAGGTCTATCTCTCACTGTAGATAGAGTAGTGGAATTGGAATATAAACGCTATAATGGCAGATGAAAGGTTGAGTAAATAATTAAACGAATTGTAGATACAGCATGGATGTGCTGAACATACCACGAACAAATCGTTCAGATATTGTCTGAGAGTGATGTCTAGATTCTGCAAAATTGGCATAATATGATAAGACTAAAATTAAGTAAAATTCAATAATCCTTGACAAAGAGAGCTATGAAAACCATCTAGACCACATCAGCTTTCAAACAAAAAAGAAATTGGTCAACTTCTTGCTTGATGTCAGAACCAGACAAACAGGCACACACTCAGACGCGTCAGAAATAACCTCGTTTTCCATCGGAGTTTAAAAAGAGTAAAGAATATCAGGTCTGGAGGAACAGTGATACTTTGGCACTCGATACTCTCTGCCTACCTCACGCTAGGATCTAGATGTGTGTGTATATTATATGGATCTTATAATTGATATGTAATATAGATAAGTTTAGATAACTTTTACAGTACTACTATTTAAATTATGTGCTTCGTCTTTACACTTTTTACAATTTATTATTTTATTTTGAAATTTGCTGACCTAAACCAAATTTAAGTAATAATCATGTGTAATAACAACTCTATATAGAAATCTTAAAAATACATTCAGATTTTTAAAACTTGACGAATATAGCCGAAGCGCATAATTTAAATAATACTACTGTACCTACATTGTTAGAGTTTTTAGTAGCTTTTCAAAAGTTCTGAAATTGATATCACCTAAAACTAATATTGTCATTACCTAATGTGAGAGTGTCCTGGAAATAAAAAGTCTTATTATTATTATGGTTACGTCATTTTCTGTTTGTCATTAGCTGTTGCTAATAAAAATATTTCCTCAATAAAGTTAGATTTTAAATCTACGTTATGATTCTCCTTTTCGGTGCCCATTTGGGTAAAAATAACGAACAAAAAGGCTATGACTAAAGAACGTTCGATTAATTTGTTGCGTGTCATGAAGCGTGCGTGTCTGCGTGCGTCTAATCTTTTCTAAATTACAAGTAAGCAGTAGTACAAAACCAATCTATAATGTTACCGACAATCGGTATAATTAAAAACTAGGATATGTTATCCTAGTTATTGTACAAAATACCACCACCACGTTGGCCGAAGGGTTAGGGTAACTGTGGAGCAGTGGTGATGGTAACCACTTACGCAACTGGTTTCAATTTTCGACGGGGGTAGAAATTTCTGAGATGAATATTTAGAAGTCTGTATTTCCAGTTCTGGGTGTTTATTAAATTTATACTAGTTTCATTCAAATATTTTATTTTCAAATTGTATTGTATTCGTATCGTTGTATAACACCCATATAACAAGCATATAAATTGCTTACTATACGTTTAAATCAATTTTGTCTAAATTGTTTAGTTGTATTTATTTATTAGTAGTTGTCCCGGGGAACTTCGTTCCAACCGTTCAGTTTGTATGGAAATTAAAATGTACGTATTTACCTCGCAGTTTTTCCCTTTTTCCTATCTTGTAACCTTTCTCTAGACTTAAACAAATGATTTAAAATTATCCAAACTACTAACGATTAGCAATTGATTTTTATATGATGTATAGATTGTTAGAATACATAAACGTGTAGGTATTTTATGTAATACAAGTACAAAAAGCACTGATTCGTCATTCTCTAGTGTATTGCTCTTTTCTTTAGAAAAATTGACGGCCCGATTTACTGATATTACCTAATCGATTATAGGTAAAGTAATATATAAGAAGGATACCAAAGATATTAGTCATACATTGCTACTTTAAGCCTAGGATGTTTTGTCTCTTATTAATTTAAATGATAATTTTCACAATTATCATTTAAATTAAATTAAATATGTTTCTTAATAATTTGTCACATTTGATGTGTAGACTTAAAAAAGAATTTTTTTTTACTATTTATGAGACAAGAAAATAAACATGCACACGCTCTCATAATACCCGGTCTAGGTACGTTAACACGTATCTTTACACCCATATTCGAGAAGGCGTAGGCAGAGGTGCAACTAAGTCACCCACGGCTAGCCATAGTCCTACTGTGCAAAATTTATCGCCAACCTGTCACTTGTCTAGTAAGCAACGTTAATATCAGAAAATTGAGAAAACACATTTTCTTTTTGTTGCCCGACCCGGGATTCGAAACCCAGGTCTAATGAAGTCATATCTAATAACTAGACTACTAGACCACAGAAATGCTATTGACAATTAATAATAATTTGTGGGGCTTAATGTCTTCGGCTAGTCCAGGGTGCCCTGGTTGTGTCTCTGCCTATCCCTTCAGTGATATGAGCGTGAAGATACTTACTTACTTACTTTTTACGGTTAAGAAATCTAACTGGAAAGGTCATTTCTATACTAACATTTCATTACTTCTATATTAATTAAAATAATTGTATTTATTACGTCCAGGGCGCTAAAGTAGTACTATAACCGACAGTGGGTTCAATCAAAATTGCGTTATCATTAATATAGATTGATAAAGGTTAACCCTAAAATACAATGAACCTAAGGTTTTTCAATGTAACGGATCGTTAGTAACCTGGCAATTGATCATACGTTTGGCGTACGGACGATTATTACAGAATCGTGACGGGGCAACATTTTCCGACAACACCTTTGGGTTACTGCGATTTAGTGACGCAGGCATTCTTTACAATTTCACGAAAATGTAGGCATGATAAAATCAAAGTGAACGAGAGAATGAATGATACGGGCTACCTGCGTTGTATACACGGATTATATATGTGTGTGTATGTGTGTGTGTGTGCGTGCGTACGTAATTAGCGGAAGGATATGACAACCAACAATTATTTCACTCGCTATTGAAATATCTGGTAATTAAAGGTTGCTGGATCTACAGACTAGATGGTTCCAGATTCTGAAAACTTTTACCTACCACTGTCAGCACTTACTCTAATGTTTTTTTTTATTCAGAGGATATGGTGATCGGTAAACGTATTTAATCAAGAGCCTTAATCTCCTCTGTAGTCTCAAATCCATCTTGGAAAAGAGTGTCTTTTCAAATGAGAAACATTTTTTTGTAAGAAATTGGTTCACGAGTGACAGATAAAATGATTAACATACATAAACAGTTATTTAGGTCGAACACATAACCTCCTCAAAAACATTTAATAAAATATTCCTGTCACTGAATAAAGTCCATTACAAAGTCATTCAGGCATCAGTCAATTCTATCCTACTAACTCCTTTGTATGTTTGTTACTCCTTCAAGCAAATTTTGCGAACCCGACCGAAAACCGTAGAAATTTGGCTCAAACATAAGGAAAAACATGGATTAACACATAGAATGGTTTTTTATCCCTAAAAAATGTTCCTGTGGGACCATTAACCATGTCCTACTAACATTATTAATGCCAAAGTTTGTATGTTTCTTACTCCCTCACGCAAAAACTGCTGAACTGATTTCAATGAAATTTAGTACGGGATGGGATATGGCATGGGATAGTTTTTACCACTTAAAATGTTCTTGTAGAACTATTAACTACGCTGGTAACAGCTAGTTAGTCCTAAATTAGGTTTCAATATTTTTATCCAAAGTTATTATAAAAAAGTCATGCTAACATCATTGAGCTCCTAAGATATCCATTACACACTAATGCTAGTCAGTAATAGTCAGTCAATTCAATCAGCCATGAATTAAGTTTGAATGTTGGTAAAGCAATGTAATTATATAACTTTATGGAAACATCATAGCGACGGGTCCTACGTAAACTGGTACAAGCAGCAAAATGTCACTAACGTTTTTATGGCATCATTCGTACTTAAACAACCAAAAAAATAATTAAAATTTCAACTATGTACGTTGTATAATGTTAAAGTTACACGCATTAAAACATACAAATCGCTCTCCTGTAAAGTTGTGCAACTGCATTTATACCAGTCTACGTAGGACCCGTCGATAGTAGTGACTGAGGAAAAACTGACAGCAAAACGTACCGTGTAAATGATGTCTAAGAGCCTGTCTAGAAAGAGCTGAGAAAGGGCGCGATGATGTGTTAAAAAATAGAGCCGTTAGCCAGAAATTGTTGCTCAGAATAATACGTAAATACGTATATACGCAAACATAGTAAATAATTTTGCGTTCATTTTATCTGTGTTTCCTTTTATCTTATATCTTGTAAGGAATCTCTTACAAAGGCACATATTTTGTTCGTCTTTATGTCATTTGTACTATGCTTACAATTTAAGAGTTTAAGGGCATGGGTGTACTTCGAAAAGTAAAACGAGTTTATGTGGCTTCAGGGCCCAAGTTTCGCCCTTCGGCCCACATGTTGTTTGTTGGATATCATAACTTCCACGTAGGGAATGAATTAAGTTTGTTTTGATATTAGTCCCAACGTAACCTTTCTTATTTTATAGCGGCATCAATAAAACAATTATAACATTTGTAAACTTTATTGAAAACTAGCTGTACCGGCGAAATTCGTTCCATCCGTTCAGTTTGTATGGAAAAAAATAAATGTTTTTCCCATTTTCTCTGAATTTTTTCCGGTTTTTCTCTTCATAAGAACCTTCTCCTGACTATAACTAACACAACAAAAAAGGATTATCCAAATCGGTCCAGTCGTTTGGAAGTTATGCGCTTACACACATTTAGCAATTCATTTTTATGTTATAGATTTACAAGAGCTTTTTTGGCCAGATCTTCTCAGCGAGTGGCCACGTTGCAATTCGTTCGTAGGTTTCCTCATGTTGGACTGGGTCTTCTGTGTATAATTGACCGTCTGCCTTCCTACCAGGCAGCTCCTAAGAGGCGAGCAAAGGTTTAAAGAGTCATCACCAACAAGACCTTGATGGCAGAGTATAGTGCTGCAACTCGTCCAAATAGGGATTCTTATTTATTCCTGCCACGATAATGAGTCTATAATAACAGAGGCGATTGACCCTCTTGATAAAATACATTTACCGTCCACCAAACACAATAGGAAAATATAAGAGTAAGTGCTGACAGTGGTAAAAGTTTTGGTTCGGAGAGTAGAGTAGGAGATAGATTTGCACAAAGGGCCTCACACCACGGCCACAAGACCGCGACGCACCTACAACATCTATGGTGTCTATAGGCCACGGTTGCCTGGTATCGTAAGGTGAGACGTGCGTTTGTTCGTTATCCTGTCACATAAAATAGTTTTAAATACCGCATCGCAATAACTAAGTAAAAAAATATATTTTTGAAGATATACTTTCATTGGTGCAATTAGAAAAAAATATGAGAATGAACTATTATTGTGACGAGCGCACACCGACAGATAAAAGCAACAGTCTAAGGGCCACTTTCACGTTCCTGGATTAAGTATTTAACTCTGAGTTAGCTAGGGTCAAATGATACGTAATATGAAATATGTTTGACAGTTTAACTCATTCTTTAATTTAAATCAGGAACGTGCTAGTGGCCTTAAAGGTAGTTGCTAAACTTTATTATAAGTTTTATAAAAAGTGCTACCAACATAGTTATTTGTTATTTTTGGATTGTTACCTACGATGAAGAAGTATAACTTTTTACGTGCGTACATAAGTACATACATTTTTTTTTATTATTAGCTTGAAATAAGGTTAAGCCTAAATAAAATACAAATTAGAAGACATCTAGTAACAGAAAAACTATAAACTATTAACTATAATAAAATAAACACTTAACAGGTTTTGATGTCAGGGATCACCTTTCGAACAAATAAAAATCAATATCTAACGAAGGCGCAATCGCGTAATAAAAAAACTTGACCATGAGAACTCTCTCTTTTTCGTAGTGCATTAAAAATAATTTTAAATTAAAAAATAATTAACCTAAAATGATTGAAAAATTATAATCAATTATTAGGGTCAATAACGTGTGTTTTTGACGAGATATTTCCCAAGGTGCATCATGGGAGTTGATCCCCAATATCCACTCTATGGCACGCAAGCTTTAGGGGGTGTATAACTGATACTAAAAAGAGATTGGGTTCGCGGAAACTGCCTGTGATATAATAAATGAAATCCAAGCATCTCGTAAACCATACCAGGCGTATGCTGCGGGAAATATTTTACGAGTCATTGATTACTGTATAACTCAGCAATAACAATTTCTAGACGGTGAAAAATACAAATTGCAGTTTTGAGCTGACGCATACCATACCTCCTGTGGACAAACTTAACAGCTAAACTTAAATGAGCATATTTATTCTTTTTTTATGATATTAGAAGGCAAAAAAGCAGACGGATTTTCTGATGGTAAGAAATTCACGCCGCCTAGAGACACCAAAGGTGCTAATGGTGCGTTGCTAACCTGAGGCCGGAAAGTTAGGCCTCGAGCTAAAGTAAGTTTACTGGCTACCCTACACTCCGAACCGGAACACGTCGACGACAAGCACTGACGTTATGGCGGCAGTAATAGGTAAGGCGGTGGTACCAATCCGGAGTTGCTGCGAAACTTTACCACCTAGTAGGATGTCATGGTGTTAGTGACAGTAAGCCTATGCTCGCCCTTTACGAGCTGCTTGGCAGGAAGGCAGATGGTCTGTTCTGCAAAGGATTCCGGACCAATACGGGGTAAATATAAGACAACAAATACGAGACCAAGACAGCATAAAATTCTAGTATTAAATAAACGAATAAGACAACCAGACTTCGTTGTAACGATTCAATTTTCCGACTATCTGACTAATCATAATATTAATACGTGATCTTTTACGAAAATTGCGCGGACGCAAGTGCACTACGCTAATATTTTTCAATAATAATGCTTATAAAGTGCATAAAATCAATAAATTAAACATTGCATATACTACCATACATTTGACACACACAAATAAATATTTTGATAACGATAAAAGATCACAGATGGCGCATAAACTGTAGTCATAATGTTTGGAAACAAAGTAATTGGTCTTGATAAATAAAGATAGCTTTCTTACCAAAAACGTAATTAACAATAAAACATTTGTAATGTTTGAACATTATATTCTAATAATTTATATAATAATAATATAATACAATGGACACAGACTACACACGAAGTGCAAATTTGTTTAAAATCGGTCCAGTAGTTTAGGCAACCATCGAGGATAACCATCCAGAGGCAGATAAAAGTATGTTTTAGTATGTGTGTAGAGACTTAAGTAGACACAAAATATTAATTAAATCAAAGTATTATAATATTTAAACAATTCAATAACTTATTTAAATCAAACGACGACAAAAGGGCGGTGTTATAAGTTTGACGTGTTTATGTGTGTTTGTCTGTGGTATTATAACTTTTGAATAGATAAACCGACTTTGATGCGGACTTTGTTTGAAAGTCGAGATGGTTTTTAGTTTCATTAGATATCAGTTTTGTCAGGGGTTAAAAAAATTAAATATTAAGATTGTAGTATGTCGCGATGAAGTGCTCATATTTCTACCTAAAACCATGTGTGTTAAATATCGTCATACACAAGGAACATTGTACAAAGATATTTGATAAATTGATTGTCTCCTATGTCATTGTAACGTTCTTACGGAAATGGCTGGATTTATGAACGAAATACCTCTAGCATGAGCATTTATCAATACCAAACAAGTCGAACTCGTTTCGAAATTAGGTACTTCTATCGCATTAAATATTCCTGGCCAAGTTACACAAATTAAATCTAACCCCAAAGTAAGCAAATTACATGATTGTGTTGTGGGTGTTAGTCAAGGATTCTAATACATAGAAATACTAAGATAGATATCAGAATAAATTTAATAAACACCCAGACCCGGAAATGCAGACATCTAAATGTTCATCACACAAATGCCTGCCCCCGCCGGTAGTCGAACCTGAGCCTCGCGGTTTATCGGTGTAGTTAGGCGTGTGCGCTAGCCACTCGACCAACGAGGCGGCATTATTACATTATTTTAATTATTAATCGACCTCTCCAAAATCATGTATAATCTAAACCTAGCTCTTATAATTGAAGCGTAATAAAACCACAAAAATCGTTATCGATGTCAATATTTATGTCGTCTAATGCCCGGTTCCTATAATCAACGAAACGTAATCCTTAAGTTTAACCATTCGTAGTTTGCTCAAAAGTAACCGAGCGTTACCCAAATTTTCAAAAAATGTTCCGAGTTAATTGTCGAAAACGAGCAACCGTCCGTTATCAAAACGACTCGCTTTTCACACAAAATTTTTAACATTTTCATACCGTTTCTTGGGATTTTGTCACCAGATCCAGATTTGGTGGCAATGACCACCACGAAAGACTTCACTGCACTTTCGAAAAAAAACAGAATTTTAAAAGAGTGAGAAATTGATAGCATGCGTTAAAAATGTAGGAATAAAACAAATCATCTCTTCCTTTTTTTGTAGCCAGTTACAAATTGACTATTATTCTCGATGTCCTTGGGATTCTATCATTGGTACTGGTTGCCACTGGGATCATTTACATCTAAAAAGATGTTTTAAATTGGTTACTTATGACGGAAAAGTTAATTAACATACGAGTACATAATGATTATTTTTTACGGTATTGCCTTCCAATCGCTCACTGCTGTAAATGTATTCTTAAATCTTTAAAACTACGCAAAGGATTTTAATTCGGTTTTGTAGATACAGTAATGCAAGAATATTTATATTTTTAATGAAATTGAAAGGCGAATAAGCTAACGGATTTTCTTATGGTAAGAAATTCAAGCTACTTAGCGACAGCAAAGTTGGTGATTGTGCTTTTCCAACCTGAGGCCGGGATGTTAGGTGTCACGCAAAAGTAAGTTTACCGGCTACCTTCTATGTTAATCTTGTGCTTTCAACACTTACATTAAAAACATAGTTTTTCATAACATCAATACTAGTTGTTATAATGTTTCGATGTCAGAAATCGGGTAGTGGTACATTTACCATATAAAAGTAACTAGTGGTCGCCCGTCGTTCGAAATTCGACCATAATAAATTTTAATATCTTGTTGATAAGAACGCCATTTTCATTTCTCAAGACCAACTACTTTGTTTCCTAACTTTTTAGTGCGCCTTCTGTGATCTTTTACCGTTATCATCAATATATTTGTGTCTGTCAAATGCATATTAGTGTAGGTAATGTTTTATTTATTGAATTAATGTACTTTATAAGCATTGTTATTGAAAAATATTTCCTACACATAAACTATAAGTATGCCAAATTTTATGCTCCTGCGTCCGCGCATTTTTCGTAAAAAGGGGTCCGAAGTTTTGGCATCACGTATTAATGTATAGATAACAAAAAAATGTGAGCCGTCACGGGACGCCTGGCAGATGTAAATCGTCGACATTATTTTGTAATATGCAGAAGAGAACAGATTGTGATAGGAACTAAATATGTAATGATGATAAAATTAAATATTACTATTTTTTCCAGATAACAATGACTATTTATTGAATAAACATTTATTTACATTAAATACAAAATTTTCGAATTGATTTCAAATTCACTTCTCCATATAGACTGTATATATTTAGTCGAATGTAATTATCTATACGAAATCGATTATTACTCATGCTAGGGATACTCGTAGGTAAGTCTTTTATCGGAGCAAATAAAAAACTTTGTATGATATTTTTTCTGGAGCGGTAAAATGTTATGAATAAAAATACGTAATGGCTCTCATCTTAGAAAATATTTTATCATGATATTAATAATACACTGACATTTTCATAATGAAATTGTGGTAACAAAATTAGACATAATAATATGTAACTATTTTGATTTGCTGTTGTATTTTTATGTGAGAAGACAGCGAACAAGATGGTTCCCCTGATGGTAAGGGGCAACCGTGGGCTATAGACGCTATAGATGCTTTTATATTATTTAATCAGTATTTTACAAATTTAGAAAAATGTTGCCTAAAATCAGCAATGTAACTATAACTTTTGTTCCAGAAGTTGGTGGTTGGTAGCCCGAACCAGCGGAACTGGAGAGGCATCCTCATAGCACTCCTAGTAATCGTACTGGTATTAGCCTTAATTGTGACGTCAGTGGTCCTGCTCACGCCACCTGACGAGGGACCAAGAGTGAAAGGGAGGAGGCTAAAAATACATGATCTGCTAAACGACGAACTAGTGCCTATAACGTGGAATGGAACCTGGATATCAGGTCAGTTATAACAGAAAATATTCCTTTTTCATGGAATTCGATTTCCTGTTTAAAAGAAACTAGCAGCCTATCTTAGCTTCGCACGGATGGACATTATTTCTATCTTCTAAACTTTTCTCTTGAATTACTATATCTTCTAAAAACCGCATCAAAATCCGTTTCATGGTTTAAAGAGCTAAGCATATATAGGGACAATGGAAAGCGACTTTGTTTTATAATACGAACGTGTAGTGAGAACCGAGGTAAAAGATACACACCAGAGACTAGATTGTTAAAACTCTTGCTTCAGTAAGTTAAACTGCTACCTCCAAACGGAATACGACAGTAGCGAACTCTAATTTTATGTAGTACCAAAGTTTAATAAAAAAATCTTCACGTCCGTATCCCGAAAGTGTTAGACGGATGTGTAACCAGGACAGTCATGATAAGTCGATGGTGCTTAATTCTACAATGTGATAGTCAAGCCTTTCGCAAACCGGGCACATAAAAGTCCAAACAACATTGTTTTAATAATAATAATAATACCCTGACCACTGACGGTTTAGTTGTAAGACCACCGTTTTTGGTAACCTGTTTTTATGTTTATATTTTTAATAATAATTTTTTTTTATATTAAATGTATAGACGTAGAAAATAAGAGGCATTAAAAATAAATGATAATAATAATAATTATAGCGAAGAGTCTCGACCAATATCTTAAGAGACTCGCTCTTCAACCTTGGGTCAAGAGCCGGATTCAGAAGGCAGCAATTTAGGGTACGGCCCGCATTGTGCGGAGATTCCTCAGTCTGTCTCCCTGACCACTGACGGTTTAGTTTTAAGACCACCGTCTTTGGGACACTATTTTTTATGTTTATATTTTTTTTTTTTATTTTAAATGTATAAACTTAAAAAATAAGATGTAATATTAATAAATGGTAATAATAATAATAATAAATAATCTTTATTTCACATAAACCTACAAAAGGGCACTTGTGACGGGTCTATATAATAATAAATCTACCACCGGATCGGAACGCGGCCGCACACTGAGAAGATCCGGCAAGAAACTCAGCGGGCTTGTCTTTTTTTTCTTAG
>NJDC01007635.1:80544-97764 GCA_002245475.1 Calephelis virginiensis
AAAAACTATCAGAAAAAACATGAAAATAATGCTATTACAATCGTCTTATTTATTAACATGGACTAAAGTAGGAGTAAAGTTTCTAGTATGGTGAAGTTGTTAAAACCGGTAGGTTAGCAACATATTAGCCATTTAAAAAAAAGAGTAAGGTTAGGTTGATATTATAGTCTTAATCACAACGTAATAAAGACTACTAGTGGTCACCCGTTGGTCGAAATTCGACCATAATAAATTTTAATATGTTGTTGATAAGAACGCCATCTTCATTTCTCAAGACTAAGTTCTACTTTGTTTCCAAACTTTTTTGTGATCTTTTATCGTTATCATCAATATATTTGTTTGTGTGAGTCAAATGCGTGGTAGTGTGGGTAATGTTTTATTTATTTCTTTAATGTATTTATAAGCATTTTTATTGAAAAATATTAGCGTTCTGCACTTATCCTACATATAAACTATACGAGGGGCCTTCAATAATTACTTAGCCTCATCGCCCCAGGATATCGTATTTTTTGACGGGTTAAAAAAGTTGGAGCATCGCTGATCCAAGTGTATTGAATTGAAAGGAGACTATGTTGAAAAATAAATCTTTACTTTCGCAAAATTTTCTTTATTCTTTCTTAGGCTAAAAATTTATTGAATGGCCCTCGTAAGTGTGCCAAATTTTATGCTCCTGCGTCCGCGCAATTTTCTTAAAAAGGGGTCCAAAGTTTTGGCATCACGTACTAATATATAGATAATACCAAGTTGAGGTTTACTCCGTATTTATTAATCAAATAGAGTTCATGGTAAGCCCCTAGATACGTCAGTACTATTAGTTATTCTAAGCCTCAGGTGAGTGTTTAGTTTCAATTTCATGCAATAACGAATTAAGGACTCTTTTGCGATTAAAATGCATCACTTTTTTTATGATAATGGAAGGCAATTAAGCAGACGGATTTCCTGATTGTAAGAAATTCACGCCGCCTAGAGACACTAAAGGTGGTAATGGAGCGTTGCCAACCTGAGATCGGGATGTTAGGCCTCGAGCAAACGTAAGTTTACCGGCTACCTTACCCTCCAAACCGGAACACGTCAACGGCAAACATTGGACGTTATGAGGTCAGGAATTGTTAAGGCGGTGGTACCGACCCGGGCGAGTCGCTGCAAAACTCTACCTAGTAGGATGTCACGGTGTTAGTGACTTTAAGCCTATGCTAGCCTTTTCCGAGCTGCCTGGAAAGAAGGCAGATGGTCTATTTTACAAAGGAGCCCGGACCAAGACAGGGCATCACTAATAGCACTACTACTACACTACTACGACATACTGCTACAACAATAAAGACAAGCTCGGTAAGTTTTTTTGCCGGATCTTCTCGATACGTGGCCACGTTCCGATCAGGTGGTAGATTTTATTATTACACAGACGCGTCATAAGTGCTTTTTGTAAGGTTAAGGTGCAATAAAATGTTTTCTATTCTATTCACAAATCTTACGCTAAGTTTAGAGATTTACCAATTAAAAAACTACATCAGAGTTTTGGCGCCATCGAGAGAAAAGATGGTCGAAGTTTTTTCATAATTATTGAATTTCGTGTTAATATTGTGTGAAATTGGTCAATTTTGGTGGCATTTTGTACAATTTTGTTCAGTGAAAGTGCACAAATAAAATAATTATAAAGAAATTAGCGTATCGTATATTTTCTCGTTGCCGCCAAATCTCGTTACATGAGCTTGTGTAAAAAGGCCACCGCTTTACCCAAGAACCTGACATGACTTACTGACGACTTACGACTGATGACTTATTAAAATTAATTGAAATTGATATAAAATTTGATGCAAATTTCTACTTGACTAATGGCTAAATACTAATGTGAAGACCAAAACTTAAAGAAAGAAAAAAGAAAACTACATCAAACTTTCAACAATTTTGTAATAAAAATTGCTTCAAAGAAACGTTCAAATGCAATATGAAAATGTTATATGAAAATGCTTATACAAATTTTATGAAACTATGTAAACTTTACGACTAACAATCAGGAGTTGGCAAATAAAGCTATTTTGCTATGGACGAATATAAATTTTGTAGGAGTTATGAGATAGTTTAGCTTATTAACTCGTTTACGTTACAGAAACAACGATAATTATGTTTTAAAATGTACATGTTATGAATATTACAACTAGTTACAATCTAAGAAGTTATTATGTCATAGGTTACAACCCGTGATTTCGTCAACTCGGTTTGTATTTGCATAAAAACTTTACATACATATTTACGCCAAGTCCCTTACGGGGTAGGCAGAGAGTATCGAGTGCCTGGCCTCACGATCCTGAAAAATCTGTCTAGCTTCCTTCACATTCATTACTCTTTTCATACAAACACGTCGGTTTCAGAGACTCTTGACACCACCCTCGGATATTATCCGAGTGATCTCATCGTGGAGCTTTCTTAAGTAAGCTTTAATACCTAAAAACTTTCATCGCCATTATAGTCGTTATAGCCTATATGTCTTATTTATATGCTAATCACATTTCATCGAAACCAGTCAAGCACTTTAGCGGTAAAAGCGTGACAAATAAACAGATTTTCGCAATTTATAAAATTAAGTATGAAAGTGTGGGTGGAATGCAAAATATTGTAAAGACATATTAGTCCGGGTCCTCTGTCTAGAATTACCTCCATGACTGGCATTTCGTAAGAAGAGAGCCTAGGATAAATGGGTCTTCTAATATATGAATATAACAGCTGTGATATTCGGACTGACAGATGGACATGTCGAGTCTACAAGATCCGTTTTACG
This sequence comes from Calephelis virginiensis, assembly GCA_002245475.1. Classification (NCBI taxonomy): domain Eukaryota; kingdom Metazoa; phylum Arthropoda; class Insecta; order Lepidoptera; family Riodinidae; genus Calephelis; species Calephelis virginiensis. The sequence continues at coordinate 83,321 of NJDC01007635.1, forward strand.
CCATTCGGCTCTTTCTCACTCACTTTCCCCCGAGTTGGTTCTGGCTCCTTTGTAGAATAGACCACCTGCCTTCCTGCTAGGCAGCTTCTAAAAGGCGATCATAGACCGTCACAAACATCATGACATCTGATTAGGTGTTAGCAGCGACTCGCCCGCATTGGTACCACCGCCTTACATATTCCTGCCGCCATAACGTCAGCGCTTGCTGTTGACGTGTTCCGGCCTGGTGGATAAGGTAGCTGGTAAACTTACTTTCGCTCGAGGCCTAACAGCCCGGCCTCAGGTTGGCAACACACCGTTACCACCTTTTGTGTCTCCAGGCGGCGTGAATTTCCTAACACCAGGAAATCCATCTGCTTGTTTGCTTTACAATATCATAAAAAATGTAATGTTTCCAAATAAAGCGTCATTACCGTTAACACTGTCAATAACGTAGTCTAAAAATGTAATGTTTCCAAATAAAGCGTAATTATCATTAAAACTATCAATAACCTAGTCTAAAATCGTATTATTTCAAAATTAAGCGTCATTATCGTTAAAGCTGTCAATAACCTAGCCTAAAAATGTAATGTTTCCAAATAAAGCGTCATTACCATTAAAGCTGTCAATAACCTAGTCTAAAAATGTAATGTCTCCAAATAAAGCGTCATTACCGTTAAAACTGTCAATAACTTAGTCTAAAAATGTAATGTTTCCAAGTAAAGCGTCATTACCGTTAATACTGTCAATAACATTCACACTCAATCATTTTATACCTCTTAAACAATAAATGAACTCTTAAACAAATTGTTTTAATTAACATTCGGGAACAATTTGTCACAGGCTATGGAGGTCGGGGAACAGATGGCGACATAATTCAATTTGGAAGCCCACCTTTCCTTCTACATCAATATTGAAAATTGTAATCGGGACGTTAGATTATCTAACTTGTAATATTTATGTAATAATTCTTCTTCTTTTATAAATATGGCTTTCGATCGTTTCTCACGACTACTTTGCCAATGTTAAGTTAGTTAATTCTTATACAAAAGGCAGTCATTAGTCACTATGTACAAAGTCATGTCAGGTCAGGGTCTTGAGTAAAGCGGTGGCTTCGTTACTCGAGCTCATCTAGTGAGATTTGATGGCAGCGAGGAAATAGACGATACACTAATTTCTTCATGATTGTTTCATTTGTGCTCTTTCACTGAACAAAATTAATCTAATTCCCAGGTGGGAATTAATTTCACTCAATATAATTTAGCCGAAAACAATCAATAGTTTGGTGATAATTATTTTACAGTTAGTACTTATGTGCTTACTCAGTGATAGTGTGTATACTATAGGTATCAAAAGTGGATAAGTTACAAACTGTCAAAGGTAATATTTTGTCAATTTGTCAAAATTTTCAGTGAGCGTAACTCATATTTCCATCACATTTATTGCTTACGTACTAGCTGTTCCGTCGAACTTAGTTTCACCCGTTCAGTTTGTATGGAAAAAATTAAAATGTTGTCAATTTAGTGGCAGTTTATATTACAGTCCTAAAACTAAACATGTTAAAACCCCCGCCAAAATTAATCTGTAAACTGTAGCCAAAACCCATATCGACCGCGCCAGCTATCAAACAAAAATAACTGCATCGAAATCGGTATTTTGTTTATTTATTAGTTACTTATCATACACATACACACACATACATATACAAAGACAACAAAAATAATAATTACTATCTTTTTGCGCTAGGGGCTAAATAGTGCGCTGGTCCAGACTTCGATATGCTTACAGCCCCAAGAAATAGGAATGCTCAGGTCCAAGCTACTCTATCTTTCAAATAACTCTTTATTAAGAGTTACGATATGTATTATGATCATCTGAATACCCTTACACAAAATGTTATGGTTAAAACTGGAAATATAAACTGGACGATTTAGATTGGAAAACAAAATAAATGACATATTTTAATGAATGGAATATAAATAACGATTTTCATCTGTAAATATAAAAATGAATCCCAATTTGGCGTGGTCAATCCAATACGTCAGAACGGATGCATCAATTTTGCTAATTATTTTTTGTTGTATTGCTTATTATTAAATATCCCTGTACAAGTTACACAAATTGAATCAAACCCCAAAGTAAGCTAATTATATGTTTGTGTTATGGATATTAGTCAACGATACTAATACGTAGAATTCAGGAGAGGGTTCATATTAAGAGAAAAACTGGGAAAATAAAAAAAATAACACTTATTTTTTCCCATTCAAACGTTGGTAGTTGTTACTGTTAACCGATACGAAGTTTGCCGGATCGGCTAGTTAACTTCAACACAATGAACTCACTGTGCGATCAGATAATGACAATTTATTTTCAGGACCACCTTTTCTGTAATATCAATAATGTAATCGTGACCTTACGAGTTTGTTACTCGCAACTATTAACCTTACGATTAATTATAATAAGTTTAAGTAAGAGCTTTGTTAGCGTGATAGGAGGTAATTATCACCCTCTCAGGACGCAAATTATCATTTATTTCTTAATTATGGTATTAAAATTTATTTCTACATCTCCATACCCTATACTATACTGTATTACTACATAATACTAGCTGTCCGGTACGTGCTTCGTTATGTATAACCACAAAGCAATAATCGCTGACAATTTGCTTTAATCGAAGCACGTCCAAAACGTAATGACCGTTAATGACAGCATGAATGACATAACACAACAAAACAAACAAAAGGAAAAAAACAACTGAAAAAAGTTTCAAAATGACAGCACAATAACCATTTTAAAAAGTTTCAATTTGACTGAAAAATACCCATTAACAAAATGATCCGCCATTTATTGAATTCATTTATTACAAAAAATGTGATAAATGAAGAAACGTTTTTAGTGATTTAACCGATTTTATTCATACTCTACATAAACTGTAGATAGTTTATGTAAATAGTCCGAGCGACGCCCAAACATTTGGTTTGTATGGGTGAGCCTGTTTTTGAGTTATAAGATTACAGCGAAAAGTGGTATTGATTTTTATATATATAGATTATAAGTGCTTCGTTGGCTAAGGAGTTAGCGTACTTGACTAACTGCAATCCAGGTCCGATTCCAGATCGGAGTATACATTTGTGAGACGAACGTCAGAATGTCTGTATTTCCAGATAGGGTGCTAATTAAATTTATTCCAGTACCTATTTAAGTATCGCTCAGATAATATTATACGATACTTGGATCTCTTTTGAACTATAAGAAAAATAATAATAAGAATCATTTATAATTAGAAGATTAACCGCTTAACAAACTTGTATATACATACTGGGTTAGTAGAGAGTATTACATAAACACTAAAATATGTCACCTCTATATATTTGGTAATGATTCAAAACTCTGTAAAATGTACAAATGTAGATTCAATATTCCAGATGGTAACTGGTCCTAATGATGGATAATTTAATTTCAAGGTCCTTTCCATCTGGATAAGATTGAAATCGTAATCGATACTTCTATCAAACTTGTTTTATTAAGAAAGCACTGAAGGAGGTTCATTGGAATAATTAAACGGAAATTTACAACAGCTTAACTATATTTATTATAAATGATTATTATCATAATTATTTTAAAATTGTTACTATTATAGCGTTTGTTATATTATTACAGTTATTATATATGAAAGCGAACAAGTAGACGACTCTCTTAATGGTTAGATAGAGATAGCCATGGCCTATGGAATATACATATATGCTGTAGTTGTGTGTTTCTAGAATTTGTGTTTCCGTGTGTGTGTGTCGCTGCTCTGTGACCGGAATGTTAGGTTTACAGTGTTAGTCTACCTGCTACCCGATCCTCCAGACCAGAACGTAGCACAGCCATCATGGCAGAGCGTGTAGGTGTGTAGGTAAGGCAAAGGATACCTACCTGGGTAAGTTGAACCACAGCATTCTGCCATTAGCACTCCCGTTGGTACTCCCCTTTCCAACTTATATCCGCCTTTTAGAAGTTGCCTGGCAGGTGGACGGATGGTTATTCTACGCTGAGGACCCGGACCAACATGAGCTGAATATATATTCAACTAGTTACTGTCCGCAGCATTGTCCGCCTAATTGATGGTCCCGCAGGAACATATTTTTGGGATAAAAGCTATCCTATGTATTAATCCAAGCTATCCTCTATGTGAGTGCCAGTTTCCGTGAAAATCGGTTAAATAGATTTTGTGCGAAGATAAAATTAACAAACAAAAAAACATGCAAACTTTCGCATTCATAATGTTAGTAAATATAATACGAGTATATACCTACATAGGTAATATTAGTAACATAATAAACATGACAGTTATTTTAAGAAAGCCTGAGTTTTTTAATCGAATTCGAAAAACAGAGGAAGTTTTAAGTTCGACACCTTTATTATTTTTGTGTATATTAATCGATTGCTCCGATAATCGATCGATTTCGTGTCACAATGTTTGTTACCATACTCTTGCGAAACGGCTAAATCGATTTTGATGACATTTTACTTACACACTTTATAGGTTGGAGATAGGCTGTTTTCTGTATTTCATACCCCCAAGTGGTAAGGGTGGCCCACCCCTTTTCATTTATTTCTTTCTAATAAATTACCTTTAAAAAATTAAATGGCAAAACAGCGTTTGCTGTTTCAGCTAGTTACATATGCTTCATTAAACTTACTACTGATATTTACTAACGACCAAAAAGTGTACCTACTATACTTACGTCAGTTTGCGGATAACTAATTGATCTCAGAACATACCTGGAAGTGAAAACAGATTTCTTTAGTAGATGAACATGTTCGCTTTGACGGGAACAAATTACCCAGAACGTTTTCCCTCCAATATAACATACTATAATATAACATGGGGCAATGTTGCGCCCCAGTTTTACACATTTAATATTATTTTCGCAAGATAACATTAAAAATTATATTTGCTGACAACGCCTTCAGAAATTGTAAGACGGAACTTATAACCTTCATAGTAGTAATCTTAGCATCAGTCTCATGAATTCAGCAGAAAAAAAAAACAAAATTCGACTGGTAGTTCCAGGAATTAGTGTTTTCAATGAACAAACAAACTTAACTAGGCTCTTGACTTGTAGATAGATAGATTACGTGTCGGGATGCGATGACCCCATCGCCCGCTAGTCGCAGTCTTATCATTTGTAATACTAAACAGTTCAGTATTATAACTAGTTGTTTGTTGCTGTGCAGCAGTTCGTCCGGATTGGTGTAGTCACCCGAACTGTTCCTAATACTATAGTGTCAAATGTAACGATTGTAGACTTGCCTAGCTTTCTCCACATTACTCTTTTCATACAAACACGCCAGTTTTGGAAACTCTTAAAAATGCTTAAGTCTTAATTAACGACCAAATTACATACCAAATTAATTACATAAAATATAAAAAAAAATATTGACCGCCTCGCTGACCAAGGTCGTATACGCGAGGATTCCACAGACTAACACCGCAGGTTCAATTCTCAGCCGGGGCAGGCTTTGTGTGATGAGTATCGATATCTATATTTCTGGGTTTGGGTGCTGGTCATATTTATTGTGGTATCTTTTGGACTTGACTTCTGTCCCAGTTTCGATTCCAGGGTCGGGGTACAAAAAAATTATAAATTGTATATTTTAAATTTTTTTATACAAATAATGTTGCTCGGGATTGGATAAGTGTCCTGTTTGCGATAGGCTTGCCACTTATCAAATTTTGGGACTTAGTAGTAGACTTTAGTTGTGCCTCTGCCTACCCTCTAGGGGATATGGGCTTGAATATACTTATATTTATTGGTACCTTTATTTCTAATCGGCTCCAAAAAAGAAGGAGTTTCTCAATTCGTCTGTAGGCTATTTGTTTTTTATTAAGCGATTACTCGGCCAATAGCCAACTGATTTGGATAGTTCGTTTTTTAAAAGATAGGTCATGGTTCCGAGGTAGTCCTGTATTAATTTTATCATGATCCAATTAGAGGTTTTTAAGTTTTAATAATTTTATTTTGACGACCTTATCGAGAGATCGAGAAAAACTTTTAGTTGGATAGGATGTATATAATAATTAAAAAGCTTCTTATGAAAAGAGAAACCGGGAAAACCGCATAAAAAGCAGAATAAAACAATATCAATTTTTTTCCCATTCAAGCTGTTATTAGCTGTGAATGGGAAAAATTAATTAGTTTGTCAAACGATGTGAATTTCTCCGGATCGGCTAGTAAGCCAAAAATATGCTTTTTCACTATAAGTAGTTGGTCGCTTCACTTACATATTCGTTATATATAACTGCAAAGAATAAAATGTAAAAAAACAATCCAATCTTTGACTATTTTTCGACAAAATAAGAGATTGTTGCGACATTTAATAAAGTCTGTTTAGTAGTTTTGAAATTTATGGAACAAACATCGTCACAAGACGTTTTATATACAGATAATGAAAAGCAGTTTGGAAATAATTGATCCCACAATATACCTGGACTTGGAAATATTTTTTTTTAGAGGATGAGCATGTTTCTTTTGACGGGAAAGAATTATCCAGACCTAACATCGTCTGACCCATTTTCTGTGAATTTGAACGAGTGATTTTCTCAGAGCTATTAACTGTATTGGCGTAGAAATGTAAAGATGTAACGACCCCATTGCTTACTAGCAAAATAATTTTGTACTATAAGTTATTCGTTAGTTTTTATTACATTGTTGTAGCCGTTTTTTTTTCAGTTTCAGTTCTATCATAAGTACATTTTCTGGCGAACCCTATTGGTAATCTAGTAATAATATGTTACTAGAATATTCCACAAGAGTAGTCAATAAGACAAGGTAGAATGCACCTGCAAAGACTCATCCAGATTGATACCAAAGCCTTACCTATGCCTATTGCTATAAGGTTTGTTTTGTCCATTTCCACGTTGCATTCGAACCTCAGCTTAACAGTGAACTACTAATTGATGTCTCTGGGAATCAACCAGATAAGTTAGGTAGTAACTCTTAAACTGGTATCAACGCCTTATCTATTCCTGTCCTTATAACATCACTTTCTTATTCAAATTGGAGGGTTAGGTAGTCGGTCAATTAAACTAAGCTAATCCTACGCAAAAGCTTAATATTACAGCCTTGGTTTGCCCTATTTCAAATTTAGTATGTATGTATGTATGTATGTAGTATGTCGTATCATCAATAATCTTTGCATTATTAATATTATAAATGCGAAAGTTTGTATGTTTGTTTGTTACTCCTTCACACCAAAATTGATGTGCCGATTCATGAAATTTGGCAAACACATAGATGGTAAATAGAATTAACACATAGGATAGTTTTTATACCGAAAAAATGTTACTGTGGTACCATTAACCACGTGGGTAACGCCTCGGGCAACAGCTAGTATTCTATATATTTTTTATGATATTGGAAATAAAACAAGCAGACGGGTTTCCTGAGGGTAAGAAATTCACGCCGCCCAGAGACACCAAAGATGGTAATGGTGCGTTGCCAACCTGAGGCTGGGGTGTTAGGCTTCGAGCAAAAGTAAGCTTACCGGCTACCTTACCCTCCAAACCGGAACACACTAACGACAAGCATTGACGATTTGGCGGTAGGAATAGGTAAGGCGGTGGTACCAATCCGGGCGAGTCGCTACGAAACTCTACCACCTAGTAGGATGTCACAGTGCTAGTGACGGTAAGCCTATGCTCGCCTTGGCACATGGTCTATTCTGCAAAGAATTCCGGACCAACACGGGTTAAATTCAAGTTTGGTGTCTATGAGTATCATCAAAAGCTATTTACATATTGTCCAACCTATATCCTACTAATATTGTAATTGCGAAAGTTTGTTTGTTAACGCAAAAACCGCTAGATTTTCGTTAAATTTGGCACTCACATAGAGAGTAACTTGAATTATCACATAGGATAGTTTTATCCTGAAAAAATGTTCCTGTGGGACCATCAACCACATGGGCAATAGGCTATATAAGAATATCATTGTCTCTAAAATCAAATTCAAAGTAAAATAGCGTTTAATATTAATTTTCTAATTGATTTAATCAATCCAAATATTGTTTCTAAAACGCTGAAGCTATTTGATTGTGGAAAATTCATTATTTCCAATGATTCCTCTCAAATAGTTCATTTGTTTTTGGCCGTGGTTTTGCCTCTGGATAGCGTAATTAAAGTCTCTCGTATACTCGTATGCAGTATTTTTGTGGTCTACCAGTCGGGTGTTGGACTTAACTTCATGAGGTCCCGAATTCTATCCCCGGGTTGGCCAAAAAAATGTATTTGTTTAAATTTCTAACAAAAACTAACGATGGCTTGGATTGGATATATGCCTGGTTGGTGATAGGCTTGCAACCTATCGTATTGTCTTCAACTAGTCGTAGGTGCCCTGGTTGCCTACCATTGCCTACCACAACGGGGAACACGGGCGTGAATATACTTCTAACATATCCATTATAATAAAAATCAGGATGGAAAATATAAACATATCTTCACGCCAAGTCCCTTGCGGACTAGGCAAAAAGTATTCAGTGGGAGGTTTAACGAAGAAAGAGAGGAGACCGAGGTTGACATTTCACAACCAAACTCAAAACCAAAGTATTATCTGAAGGTTGTTTCAAGAGTTTCCAAATTCGGCGTGTTTGTATAAAAAGCAACTATTGTAGAGGAATGCCACTTGGCTAAAAAAAGTCTATGTATTTGCAGGTCTTAAACTACATGTTTGCCTAATTGCATCGTTATCGGTTCAGGGCTAAGGTTTTGTTAGCTTCGTCTTTACAAACTTTTGCTTCATTTTGTACTTTTTATCAGTGCAAGTATTTATAGATAATGAATTTGTGTTATTAATTTTTGTGGAACTGAAAGTCTTCTTTTTAAAGTGATTTTCTTATTTTGAGAAATACTTACGAATCTTCTTAAATAAACACCTAAAATAGTAAAAGTGCGTCGTGAAACCGAGTCTTAAATGTTGACCATCTTGGGTAGGTAACTTCTACCTAAAATTCTGATACCGACGTTACTCTAAACAGCGACATGAATGTGGCAAACACTGATGTCACAGTAATAACAATAGACAAGAGGGTAAGGTCCATGTTATTACAATAATGTCAGTGCCTGTAATTGTCGTGTTCCGTTTTGGGAAGAAGCCCAAAAACTTACACAGGCTATGTAAAACTACATGGGGCACACTAAAAGTTTTGGATTTCTATCTAATCGGAACTATTCGAATTTCAAATGTTATATTTTTAAATCTTTGCAAACTTCTTAGTAATAAAATAAAATAACTGGTGGGAAATAATTTGTCCATTGTTTTTTTATCATATATCCAAGTTCTACGTACGCAACGATTTTAGAGCGATGATTTTTTATGATTTTAAAAGTTCTCTTTCTCTGCAAGACTGTGCCACTTGTCTTCAAATTGCTTTTGGGAGAAAAGCACCTTATTTGAGCTCCGTGAGTCGATAGTTTGCTGAATTTGAGAGAGGTCTAGTTTCTTTACATTACAAATTTCGTAAACTCACTGCTCAACTCAACTGCCGTTAACGAAAATAATGTGGCTACTGTTGAGCGGTTAATTGAAGAAAACCCTCGGATTATTTCATAGGTATGAGACAATTCGAGAACTATTGGGGATTGATATGAGCCAAATTCAGAAAATTTTACATGAAGAATTGAAAGTTCGGAAACTTTGTTGTCGTTGGATCCCTCATGAACTGACAGCGGAGCAAAAGCGGGCTCGCGTGGAATAGTGCTCACAGATGCTACTGAAGTACGACCACGGACATTCTAATGCTGTTGATGACATTGTAACAGGAGACGAAACGTGGATTTATTGTTTTGAACCCGAAAAAAAAACAACAATCTTATGTATTGGTGTTTGAAAATGAGAACTCGCCAACAAAGTGAGACAGGCGAGAAACGTTGGTAAAAATGTTCGCGTTTTTTTTCAGCTACGGGTCTCATCTGTACAATTTCATTTGAAGATCAAAAGAGTGTTAATGCCGAGTGGTATTCTACCATTTGTTTACCCAGGGCGTTAGAAAGCGTTCGCGAAAGACGACCCAAAAGCTGCATTCTCCTACAATGATACCGCTTCTTCACAACCGGCCAACATAACAAAGTCATTTTTAGCTTCCGAAAAAGTATATCTCGTCACTCATCCTGCGCAAAACCCCGACCCAGCGCCCTATGTTTTCTGTATTTTCCTCAAAATCAAAGATTTGATGAGAGGTTTTACTTTTACCAACTCAGAAGAGACAGTGAAAGTGTTCAATCAGCACCTAGAAAACATACCTTCAGATCTGTGATTCCCTGTTTTAAAAAATGGTTCGACCGCATGAAAAAATGTTTTAAATGTAAAGGAGATGATTTTGAAAAGCAATGAACATAATATTTTGGTCATAAAATGTTGTTTTTATAAGTTACGCCAAACTTATTGTGTGACCTACGAACAAGTCTTTTGATTGCACTATAAACATTTTAAATTATTAATTGATTAAACTTGAACTATCTAACTATCGCCTCTGTGGTCTAGCGGTCCGGGTGTTAGACTTGACTGCATGAGGTCCCGGGTTCGAATCCCGGGTCGGCCAACAAAAAGAAAATTGGATTTTTCCAATTTTCTAATAAAAAAAAAATGTTGGTCGGAATTGGAATTGTGCCCGGTTGGCGATAGGCTTGCCACCTATCACATTGTGGGACTTAGTATCTTCGGCTAATCGTGGGTGCCTTGGTTGTACCTCTGCCTACTCCTTCGGGTATATGGGCGTGAAGATATTTTTAAACTTGAAAATAATAATAAACTGATTATTTTCGTTTCTAGTACAAACAATATAAGTTCTTATTAAATATTTACGGTAGGTATACATAATTTTTTTTTATGATATTAGAAGGCAAACAAGCAGACGGATTTCCTGATGGTAAGAAATTCACGCCGCCTCGAGACACCGAAGGTGGTAATAGTGCGTTGCCAAGCTGAGGCCGGGATGTTAGGCCTCGAGCAAAAGTAAGTTGACCGGCTACCTTACCCTCCAAACCGAAACACGTCGTGACGTTATGGCGACAGGAATAGGTAAGGCGGTGGTACCAATCCGGGTGAGTCGCTGCGAAACTCTACCACCTAGTCCGATGTCACGGTGTTAGTGACGGTAACCCTATGCTCACCTATTACAAGCTGCCTGGCAGGAAGGCAGATGGTCTTTTCTGCAAAGGAGCCCGGACCAACACGAACTTATTTAATATATGAGATAATTAATAGTTTAAAGGTAAATTGTTTGATAGTTTACAATTAATTGCGATTATTCTTTAGCTTCAGCAAACTTTAGACAATTTTTATTTTACCAAGACGATAGAAAATATTTTTATAATTTTAGCGCAGTAGAAGTGCAAATAACGACTTCGAATTCAATGCACGTACACAAAATGTTAGTATTTTCCTCGATTTCTCTAGTTTTCCATTATCCAGCTCGGAAGTGCGCTCTTTCAAATACAAAACGAATTTTTGAAATCGTTTCTGAAATAACAGAGAAATTGATTAAAACACTTAAATAGATTTAGGATTCGAACAATTTTCGAACTCGTTTTTCCCCTTGTTGGTCCGGGCTCCTATGCAGAATATACCATCTGCCTTTCTGCCAGGCAGTTCGTAATAGGTGAGCTTAGGCTTACTGTCACTAACACCGTGACATCGGACTAGGTGGTAGAGTTTCGTACATGATCGGTACCACCGCCTTACCTATTACTGCCGTCATAACATCAGTGCTTGACGTTAACGTGTTCCGGTTCGGAGGAGCCGGTAAACTTGCTTTTGCTCGAGGTCTAATATCCCGGACTAAGGTTGGCAACGCACAATTACCATCTTTGGCGTCACTAGCCGGAGTAAATTTCTAACCATCAGGAAATCCGTCTGCTTGTTTCCTTCCAGGGCCATAAAAAATAAAAATAAGTCTGATGAAAATTAATTGATCTCATCGTTTGTTCCAGAGAGTGTTGGAGCCAGCTTCCTTTTCGTTGTCAGCAGATCGCCGGTTTCTCCTCCTGGCTCACTCCCCACACAAGTTACACCAGTATTCCTACCTCGCGCGGTACACCGTCTACGATATCCTTACCACGTATGTCAATCAGCATTTTCAAGTAGAAGTCGCAAATGTCCGGTTTGCATTTCATATAGGCGACGAATGAAAAAAATGTAATTAGTAATGAACAACATAAATAAGGTCGTATTTCTAAGTTTCATTTTTATGTGGTATTTATATCAATTATTTGATTAAATTATTTTAATTGCTTTTAAGATATAAGATAGCAAACATGCACACAGCCCTCCTGGTTGTAGGAGATGTGTGACCTATAAACACCATAGATGGTGAAGGTGCATTGCTGCGTGGCCGAAGAGTTAAAGCAATTATTGTGCTAGTTTACCGACTTCCCTACACACTCTACCTACAGAAGTCCGATTTAATTTTTGCTCGCCTCTTGCGAGCTACTTGGCAGGACGACAGGTGGTGTATTCTACACATTGCATTTCTATGTTCATTTTAACAACCACTTCAACCCATATCGCAACTATATCATTCACTTATTTTTTGTTAGGTACTTACAAGCTATTTACCCAAATATCCTTATTTTTTTATTACTCTCTACCAATGTTGGATGTGAGAAGTATTTTATTTCAATATTTAGCCGGAAACACAAAGTTTGTTATGTAGCACGCCTAAGGCCACACTGTAAGGCTGCCAACCAGAGCAGTTGGTAGGTATCATGCAAGCAGCAAAGTTATAGTAGTTAATTTATCTCCTAATAATCTTTATATATAAAAAAAAGCATAAAGCAAGGGGTAGGAAGAGGCACAACCAGGGCACCGACGACTATTCGAAGACACTAAGTCTCACAATGTGATAGGTGGCTAGCCTATCGCCAACCGAGCACATTTCCAATCCCGAGCAACATTTTTTTTAATTAGAAAATTGGAAAAACCCAACTTTCTTTTTGTTGCCCGACCCGGGATTCAAATCCGGGACCTCGTGCAGTCAAGTCGTGCATTAAATTAAACTTTCTAATTAATTGGTGCCAACCTTACCTACGGCAGAAAACTCTGCTTTGTAATAAATTAGTCCCTAAAACGTCAAAAGCAAGCTTTGAATTTTAAATTATAAAACTAAGACAAAAGGGAGGCAGAAAGACAAAACCCTTTTGAGACCTTAACCTATAAAGAAATGATTAAGCGCAATAAGACTGCAAAAACTGAGGTCACGTTGCGATTTGAAAATTCTTTTTTCGAAAGATAGATATATAGCTAGATAGATAATGATTCCGAGATGGTCCCACATACATTTTAATAACATCCTACAAGTCCTCAATGATGAGATCGTCAACACTTTATTTTATGATAATGGAAGGCAAACAAACAGACGTATTTCCATGATGGTAAGAAACTCACGCCGCTTAGACACCAAAGGTGATAACGGTGCGTTGCCAACCTGAAGCCGGGATATTAGGCCTCGAGCAAAAGTAAATGTACCGGCTACCTTAAGGCGGTCGTACCAATCCGAGCGAGTCGCTGCAAAACTGGACCACCTAGTAACATGAATAAAAAATTATGAATATCAAAAACCCCTTGTCGGATAGTAAAATTAATATGGGATTACCTTGGAATCATTTTTAAAAAGATACTCATCAAAATCTATTCATAATTGACCGAGTAATCGCGTAACAGACCATACAAACAAATTTTACAGTCAAACTGAAAAGACATAGTTAGATTGAAAACTTTTTTTCAAACTTTGACATTAGTTTGAAAAAAAAATTATCAAATGTGAAACTGTAAGCTGTTGGTTTAATTGAGTTTATTGTAACCTATACATAAAAATGTATAGTTGTCTGTATGTATGCGCATTACTAGCGAACGACAGGAACGATTTGGCTAATTTTGATAGTGAATGATTTGTGAAACTCCAGGAAAGGTTTTTTTCAGGAGACAATAGGAAACTAGACTAGAAAAACTAGGAAAAATAAGATTTTAAGTTTTCCTAGACGTTTCTTTGACCGGGTGAAAAAAAGTTATCTGGGATAGCTGGTTACCTCATTAATAGCATGTTTAGAATTAACTATCCTCGCCATATGTACCAGACAGCTTTTTCTATGAAAAATAATATTAAAAATATATGTTTCGTGTGGTGTCATCTTCATGTCAGCTTACAAAAGTATTTCTTTAAATTACAAAGTGATTACGTTATACATTCATACTAAGTAGGAAATTTTACTTACTTTGAGCTTAGGTAGGTATTATGTTGTATGGTTGTGGTATAATTTTGTATTGGTTTACCTAATGCTACGGGCCGTAGAATAAGTTACCACCATTTGTTAATAATAATAATAATAACGTTTATTTGCGCAAACAGTGTAAGGAGGATCTAAAATATTAAACTAGCTCTTAATCCTATTTTACCAAATAGTTGGCATGCAAATATTTTAAACA